>JAFFST010045553.1:96962-108006 GCA_022414735.1 Noturus placidus
TATATATATATATATACACACACACACATATATAACCCTAACCCTAACCCTAACCCAAACTATCTGACTGTTCCAAAGTGCTGACACTGGAGACTCCTTCCAAAACGTTACAAATGACTCCTCACAGAAATCCATCCATCCATCCATCCTCTACCGGTTACTCCTCTGTCAGGGTTACAAGGAACCTGAAGCCTATCCTAGGGAGCATGGGTACAAGGCGGGGTACACCCTGGACAGAGTGCCAGTCCATCACAGGACACAATCACATACACACTCACACACCCATTCATACACTACGGACACTTTAGACACGCCAATCAGCCTACCATGCATGTCTTTGGACTGGGGAGGAAACCGGAGTACCCGGAGGAAACCCCCGATGCACGGGGAGAACATGCAAACTCCACACACACATGGCCCCGGCGGGCTCGAACCCCGGACCCTGGAGGCCCTCACAGAAATCTTCACCCTATATCAACAATTATATCTTCTGGCCAGTCTGATTCAAGAATTCAGTAGTGTTGTGATATAAATACTGCTACATTTGGACCCTTAACAAGAAATGATTCGTACATTAAAGGGCTGCTTTATGAATAAAAACATCTGTGTAGACGTGAATACAGTCCGGCAGGTTGTGTGTAAAGTGTGTGAACTAGATGGATTAGTCATTACTAACAGATTAATCCCACACTCTTCTAAATGCTGCTCTAAATTTAGCTTTTAGTCGTCACAGTGTGTTTAGACTAGCCTCAGGACACACTGTCAGACGTTAGCCAGTCGCACACTCCAGATATAAGGGAAAGGTTTATGTCTTGGGTTTATTTCTGCTCTGAGATTCTAATCATAGAGGTGAGGATTTATAAGACCATTCTAGCTCACGACGAGAGTCTATGAGGATACAGCATGCCTCAGTGTTGTGTACTTCTTGCTTATGGGAATATAAAATATTACACTGAGGTGCAATACAAACGAGTACAAAACTTTGGCAAAACAATTAAAAAAAAACTTACCTTCATTTAGCAGTTTATGGCACTTTCCCATTTAAGAATATTATAGCAATTCATTAAGAAGTTCTCTTTATTAGAAAGCTCATGTTTTAACATAATTGTCTTGTATATCTCTCACCAAAGTGTCTAAGGATTCACTGTGAGCACTCGAGCTAAGAGTCACTGGGATCAGAAAATAGCCCTCATAAGACCTAAAACTGAAAATATTGACCTTTCAGGCAGCTGGAGAAGATGATAAAAGCACATAAAGGTGTTTAGGGAGACTGCTAGCAACAAGGAAAACCATCATTCAGTAACCAAAGGAAGGAAACACAAACATTAAAAAGGAATGTCCAAAGAGTGGGGGTGAAAAAGAGAAATAGACAGACCTAGGAATATATTTAGAGTCAAGTGGAATAAAGGAATAGAAGTTCACATTTATATCACTTGCAGAAACAGCATGTTAATTCTTTCACTGTACTACTCGGCTGAATTTCCCATCTGGACAGTTTTTAATTAACAAAGAAAAATGTGTGATCATTAATATAGTGAAGCTTTTTATTGGTTCCTTCATTTCAAAGTAAAGGGATGAAAACTTTTGTACTTTACATACAACTTTAATTTTCAGTTATACTGAATCACAGTTATTCACCCCTGCACTGTGGATGTTTTCGATGATGTCACTGACTGTTTGGGGTTTTTCTTCATAGCTAGCGCAACATTTCTGTCATCAGCTGCTGTTGTTTTCCTTGGCCGACCCTGTCGGTGTCTGTTGCTCAGAACACCAGGGGTTTTTCTTTCTTTCTCAGGACATTCCAAATTGTTGTATTGGCTATGCTTAATGTTTGTGAAGTGCCTCTGATTGATTTTCCCTCTTTTCTCAGCTTCAAACTGGCTTGCTTTTCTCCCATAGACAGTTCTCTGATCTTCCTGTTGGCTTATCCTTTTTAACAACAACAAAAATGCAGTCTTCACAAGTGAAACTGAAGGCTAAAACCAAGAGTAGATATTCAGAGCTATCAGTGTACAGATCCACCTACATTTAATCCTCATCAAATTATCCAAAATCTATGAATATGTAAATTGGAAACTCTACACATGCCCATTCCCTAATAATCAGGTGTAGTAACAAAATACATTTGCATACTGGTACATGATTGGCTCTTATAATTTGTGATGCAATGATACATTGATATTCCAATAAGAAAACATTGATATTCTCACCACTAGCTAACCAAGAAATACGTTTTGTTAGTTATGGAAAATTTCCACAGATTTGTTGTTAATGTTAATCTGAAACGTCATTGTTGTAAGAGATAAAGATGTAGGCATGTTCTTAACTGTAGAGATGTTTCAGGTTTTCAGATTGTATAATGATCCAAAGTCATGTTGTCGAAACACTCTGACCACAAGAGTCAGTGTCTGACCACACCCATGTCTCTGACCACAAGAGTTCATCTCTTCCTCCCAGCATGGTGTAGAGAAGCTTTTAATAATAATGAGTCTTTATTGATCATGTATACATTACAGCACAGTGAAATTCTTTTCATCACATACCTCAGCATGTTAGGAAGCTGGAGTCAGAGCACAGGGTCATGAGACGGTGCCCCAGAGCAGAGAGGATCAAGGGCCCAACGGTGGCAGCTTGGCAGTGCTGGTGCTTGAACCCCGACCTTCCGATCAGTAACCCAGAGCCTTAACCACCAAGCCACCACTGCCCCGATGACTCCATGGTAAGAGCAGGATGATGAACTGCATGACACAAGGACTTCCATATGATCATCTCATCATCATCTCCAGAGTAATGCTCTCCTCTTTAAGTTGGTGTCTGCCTAACTTCTCTACTCCAAAACTGCTTCAATAAGCAGCTCTGAGTGTTCATCATGCCGAGGAGGTGAACAGTGCACGCAGTTACAGCATCAAACACACCCGCTAATCCCATCTCAGCCCAGCGATAAAAGCACGCCTGTCCAAATCCTCAATTCGGATTAGACTGAGTGAGAGTCAGGAGGCTGGACGTGTTAATCACAGTCATCCAGTTAGATTGTTTCCAGGGTGCAGGATGATTAAATGATGGACAGTAATACATCAAAATACCAAACATTTAAAAATATATAATAATAATAATAATAATAATAATAATAATAATAATAATAATAATAATAATAATAATAATGAAAAAAGCTAGATTGTGTAAAAAGAACCTGAGATCAGATTTACATTAGTGTTAGATTACATGACGTCACCATGCAAAACCGTTTTCTGTATTTCAAAACCACAGAATTTTAAAATTGTTCAAATGACGTTTGGCCATCAAGTCTAATTTCAAATATATACATTTCCAACAACAATGCGACGGTTAAAATCACTGAGATCACATTTCCCCCTGTATCTGCATGATTGTGCAGCTGTCACATGATTGGCTGGTTGGATCATTTCATGAATAGGTGTACAGGTGTTCCTAATGAAGTGAGTATATACTGTATACACTGTACATCTAGAAGAACAAAGCTACAAGAAGAAGAAAATGAAGTATTTTGAAATTGGCATGACTCTACCATGGGTAAAGCGGTGTTGCAGATTGAAACTGTGTTCAGAGCTCCCCCTAGTGTTTAAATGCAATTATTCCAGCTCAAGCTCCAGATCAATTTAATTCAATTTGACTTGTATTGAGATTTTAACAAAAGAGCTTGTCACAAGGCAGCTGTAGAGAAATCCAGATCTAGATCTCAATCCCTAATGAAGAGTAGCAAAAGGTAAAAACTCCCTGACATTGAACACAGAAGGTACCTAATTCAAATGGCAAGAGTAAACGGTATTGTGTGTTTTGAAATATAACTCCAGGACCAGCTATAACCATGTGTGCACTTCAGGTGTCCTTCAAATGAAACTGAAATGAGAAATGAAAGATTTGAAAGGAATTTCAAATGGAGTGTGTAAATCAGCATGTTCAGAAAAAAAAACAGAAAAGATCCCCCCCCCCCCCCCCCAAGGACACTTATCATGTCTTCGGCAGTTATTTGAATGGACTATTTTAATTGGATACCAAATGGACTCTTAGTTAGAAATAAGATACATTGACACTTTACATTTAAAAAAAATTTATTCACAAATCATGATAAAATCACTCACATAAACAAATCTTTCCTTATGTTCGTAGCTAATATCAAAATGTTACATTACAGTTATGGAAGCTATAACAAACTATCATTCGCTTGGTCAGGATAATCCATGGACGAGCGTAAGAACAACATTTCCATTAGAAAAAGCAACTTGAGGAAACGGGTAGTGCAAACCTGCTTATTTCATAGCAGAATTGTCCAGTACTCCACAGAACCATGTACTCTTGTCTTTTAATTTTTTTTTTTAATTGTCTTAAACGTTCATTTATGACGAATTTACATTTCAAAACATACTTTTCCAACCAAAATCTAATATTACAGTTTTTAACAGTTTGCTTACAGTCTGTAAACAAAGCAACATATTGCCTAAGACTTCTCAACAGTACGGTAGATCATGTGATTAAACTTCCACACACGGTTAAATACTTAAAACAGAGAACTGTGTATGTGATTCCAAATAATGCTGAACAACCCTGATCTACTGTACAGTATTTTTTGGTAGATTTGATGCAACAGAACAGAGTGTTTTAAGAGGCCAATTCACTGGATTCAGTTTTGTAATATACGTTTGTTGTATAAGGACTAGAGATTCTTCCTCACCATCAGTGGCAACTGAGTGCATAAACTTTTGCACGAGTTTAAAAAAGATTCCCAGAGAGCCACTGCTTTTAAGTTGGTTGTCCACTACATGATTTATAAAAATCCTATAGATATAAAACTCCTAGGTGGCATGTTAGCTGCTGCTTCTGTCTACTGCAACACTACACCACATTTTTACGCTCTTAAGAGGAAAAACCTGCTTAAACTTCAAACCCTTACAGGTTTAGGTTTTTTTTGTTCAGGCTGTCCCTGAGGGTTGTATGCAGAACACTACAACACAGAGTTTCTCTACCAGAAAACATATAAAAATAAAACCCTTACTCTTTCATTCATCTTCAGAGGGTTTTACTTAAAGGTCCAGCTATGGATTTCCGTCAGTGCTTGGAATTTGAACTCAGAGACAAAACAGTACGTTGTGGTTCGTCTACGGTCATGGACTTTCTTCCTTTCTGCTATTTAATATTAATTAGATCTGTAGTTATCCTGTATGTCACCTATTTACTGTACAATCCTCGAAATATACTTCTGCTATACAATTTTTCCTAACATGTTTTATAGAAATGTTCCTTGTCTTTATGTAGATCAGTTCATGGGATTTGAACTCACAACCTTTGTGTCTCTAACACAGAACCTACCACCAGCTAGTGATCTACTATGAGCGTCTGTTTTGTTTGAATGGTTGTTTGGTTTCTGTAAAAAAAAAAAAAAAAAAAATGGCATAAGAGCCATACGAACACACGGGTAAGTTATAACCACAGGTATAAATACATTAGGACAACCTCAGCTCGTTTTGAAACAAACCTTCATTCAAAATGTACATTTAATTCAAAATAATAAATAACCGACTTTGTACATCATTTAAACCCGCAGGAATCGTTCTCCATTTTCTCCATATGTGGTCGACAAATCTGGGCGAAATAAACTGATCGCAAGCGTTTACAACAAGCGTTTTTTTTTTTTTTAAGTATATTACTACAGCTAAACCTTCTACACTATACAGGTCATCTCTAATCATTACAAAGGTACAAATATAAAAAAAATATGTCTTATTATTCCAACATACACAGTAGTTTAGGAATTAACCAATGGCGAGCGTGAGGATATGTGCATTTGTAAAAATCTTCACTGTCGCCTCAGTTTACAAGCGTAACGCCAAAGTGAGAGCACGATCACGATTTGTATCTTTATGCTAAAAGTTATTTCATCAGTTTGTCAAGAAAAACGGAGCCCTTGAAGATTTAGTTTACTAAGCCTGACATATAACACGATGTTAAATCATTTTAAAATTCACTGTATTGTTAGAAATCACTCTTTATAGAAATATTGAAGCACGTAGCATTAGACGCTAGCTGTTACCACAACACACGGCGTGAAAGATTAATCGCTAAGCTAGCTTGAAGGGTTTTTGTATAGTATGGATGAAATGTAGGCGTTCTGGTTTCAAATGAATCAATTAAGACTCGAATGAAGTGACTGAAAAGTGCTTGACCTGGCAGTGTGTGTATGTAATTAGCTAGCAAGTCTCGTTTAGCTAATCATGTCTGTCAGCTTGGTCTGTGCTACAACAGCTATCTCTTAAAAAGCTATGTTATGTGAGATATGTTAGACATGTTCGCTGAACAATAATCGAAATAAAAATTGCTCACACTGTGAGAGGAAACGCAAACTGTGAAAAGGGTTATTCGGTTACTTGGTTTATGTAACATCATTATGTTGGCACATGGCTAGTTAAAACTCTGTCAGTATTCATCACAATGTCAATGTTACTGAAAAAAAAAATATTTAAGACTGGAATTAATATTGTACCGTATTTTCCATTTGGTAAATCCAGTTAACAGAAACTAAAAGGTATAAATGTCATTTTATTGTAGTCATGATTGTGTTCAATAAAAATGTCTGCTACATGCAAATGTACAACCAGTGTAGTTTTTAAAAAGTCCAGTAATTCATCTGACTTAGGTGGGGTTTAGGCTAAGACGGGGTTTTGAATCAGATTCAGCTCCACCCACTGGACTTTTTGTTCAACAGGGATAATGCCAGGATTATAGCGTATAACCAGCTTTAGGCATCGAGTGAGGAAATAATCTGGTGTAAACTCCAGAAAATACGGTACTCCATTAACATCTATTAAAACATACCAGCTAATACTGCCAGCCACAAAATGAGCATAGTTCTAATCATTACACCAAGAAAAAAATTTATTCGTAAACAATTAATTAGTGCAAATAATTCATTTTTTGAGAAATATGCTGGTAAACTAGGTCCTATGTAATGTAATACGTCATTGGGAATTTGTATACTGTGTGATGACAGGGCTAGAGGTCGACAAAACCGATTAATCGGCACCGGAAACCGATTGCGAGAAGTGTTTTTGATTCGTTTTGGACGTCTCTGTTTTTATTAGTTATTTGTAGAGTTACTTTCTGGTTCATTTCGGATGTATATCGTGCACTTACTTTAATATTTATTAATAGTTCATATATATGAATATATTTATAGCATTTTGAAACGTATAGTACATTTTCATGGTACAGTCAGTACTGTTTCTTTTTGTAATGAAATTCAGTAATATTTTACTTATGTTTTCATTGAGTATCCATTTTAAAAACTACCGTTTGATTAATCGGGTTATCGGCAGGCTAGTTATTAGTCGAATCCACTATCGGTCGACCTCTAGACTCAGCTTTTTAAGATAAATCAGAAATCAGAACTATGCAAAACAAAAATTCATAATAATAATCACTTAAATCTCCTGATGCAAAAGTAGATAAATACCTGATACAAAGAATTACATCTGATTTTTTTTCTTTTTGACAATTGACAATGTTTAACACAAACCTTACAATTTATTTAGGATTGTCCCTAAAGTCCCTTTATTAATCTCTCAACCTTATTACATTCAGAATATGTCCTACACAAACATAACTTGTGAGGGAAAAAAAATCATTAGTGACCTAAAACTGATGAAATAGTATTATGCTGTAAAACACTCAAACATACAAAAATTCAGAAACTGTCCCCCTGTTTGTAATGGAATTTGGTCTTCTGTTGAACATGAATCATTCAAGTGTCACGTCCTACCTCATGTGCTTTCAGAAGCAGCACTAGAAGATGCCACCTGTGTGTGTGTGTGTGTGTGTGTGTGTGTGTGTGTGTGTGTGTGTGTGTGTGTGTGTGTGCAAGCTCACACTCCACAGTCCGAACTCCTGTCCAGTAGTTTGCGGTTGAGGATGAGGAGGGTGGAGAGGAAGGCCACGGACACGTGGAAGGTCAGCTGCCACACGTTCCTCAGGCCGAACAGGAAGCCGTTGCAGAGGACGATCACGGTGAGGAGTGTTAAAGACTTGATCTTCTTCCGGGATGAGTGGAATAAATAAAGCTGGCACTGTGTGGTGTAGAGAGAACGAGCGTCGGAATACAGAACGGTACTCAGCTGATTTGACCTTTAGCTTTTTTTTTTTTTTAATATAGAAATCGAAAGCGAGATACCTGGCAAACGCAGCACACGAAGGCCACAAAAAATGCCACGACGTTCCATAATCCATCATAATCGTCCTGTAGGAAACGGAAATCGTATTCGACATTTACGGAAATGTGTTTGTTTTGTTTTTTTATTCGAACATTACGTGAAGAGTGAGAAAGTAAATAATATCCCGTTTCTGTCCGCACTGCCGATAAAATCCAAGTGACAATATCTTGAATATAATCATTTATTTCGTACTTCCTTTAAGATTACAATAAAACAAATACAAGATTATTCAAACCTAGGCATTTTTTCCTAATTTCAAGCTTTTTCTATTGGTACATTTTATTTCTAGCATTTATTTCTAGAAAGAAACAAACTCATCTTGCTTCATTTCAACGCTAGAAATGAGTTTAAATGATTGAAATATACTTGTATTTATTTTTAATCTTCTAATAGGAAATACAATATAAATTTGACTATATTCTAGATATTTTCACTTGCTGTCAAGACGTCATTATTTGTGGTGTTTTTGTACTGGAGCGAAGAGAACAATGTCGCTAACATGTAATGTTATCTATCAGAATCTAGAATTTTCAATCATTTTGAAAAGTTTATCAGGCATGATATTTTACCTGGAAGGTGTACTCGATGAGGTGGACGCCCCGGATCAGATTGAGAGCAGCGCACATGATGTTGAGGATGAGCGACAGGATTCCAGGAGCGGACACCGGCTCCAGCCTTTGAGTCTGACCTGCGGTTTCATATCAAACACGATGTTTGATTTCGTTTCATTCACACTACAGCACTGCAGAATTCTCAATTCCGACTGCTGTCGATTCATTTTCAATAACAGATCCGCTGACCGTTATTCCGGCTACAGGGTCGGTATTAACGTGCTTCTTGTTGTGATACGGTATCATTTCTATAGTAACGCCTCGTTCAGAGCGTCACATAGACAGTTTTTAAAAAACGTGTGAAATTGCTCATACACTAACGCTTCTGTTAGATGTTTCTTTAGCGCTTATGGAAGAAGTCTCCAGTGTTAAAGCTTTGTAACAGTCAGAGGTAAAGCTGTAGCTTTTTTCTGCATCTTCGTGTCGAAAAACATGACAAGATGCTTTTTTTATGTTATTAAATTCACCAGAGAGGGGAAAAAAGCGGCTAGTGAGAACAAGAACGTGGTTGGCAAATATTTAACAACATTATGTGTAACTATACACACACACAAATATACATACACAATCTTTCTATCTTTGTATAGCGTCATTATTTCTTACTCGACGTTGCTGGTTTAAATTAGAACACTGGGACAAACCCGACAAGGCCGTCTGCTCGGCGTGGCCATTTGCGAATCCGTTACTGAGCTGTATCTCGTCCATGGTGAGGACCTGAGGAGGACTGAGGCTGAGCTCATCCTCCACTGTGCTCAGAGTGACTCCGAGAGCAGGACCTCCGCTCTGGTTATAGTGCTGCTGCAGCTTCTGAATCACACCGTCTGAGCATGAAAAAAATTATTCTGCACTTTTACACAGATCTGAGCTACAGCAGGTTTAGGATGTACATCAGATACAGTGTACAACTAACAACAAGATATAAGGTAAGACTTGATCATGTGACATGTGACTGTGATACATTTACAGTTTGAATCTACAAATTTAATTTTATGTTCAATAATGGTTGCATTATATGTTTTCTTGGTTTACAATACTGAATTTATTTTTTTTTTATTAAAAAAGAGAAAAGAAAACTTTAACCAGTGAACAGAACTGTTATTACCTTCTGTTAGAGTTATGAAAATTTTTTTATACTTTGCCCCAATAAGGGAATTTTATCTCGTGAGCACACTCTGATCTCTCTGTACACTAACCGAAGTCCAGGAACGGGTACGGCCGACACGCCTGGGCCACCGCTGAGCTGTCAAAGCTGGCCATGAACTCCCAGCGAAGATCTTCCAGGAAGCTGAAGGCCACGGCAGCAGACACACTGCACATACACACACTCAGGTAGGCCACGCCGTCAGACGTGAAGAAGCTACGACACACACGCAGACATGGTTCATACAGAGATGACCACACGACGTGATTCCAGCTTTTGACCCATATATATAAACATAAACAAAGCCAGATCCAAACGGACTTCTTCAGTCTATCTATTTTACTTTTGTATTATTTCTACAGGTTTTTATATTTTTGTGTGTGTGTGTGTGTGGGGGGGGGGGTTCTTTTCTTTTTTCTATCACTGCTTTTTGTGTGCCTCGTTTACTTAAAACTAAAGTGTATTTTCACTCACTAGATATGGAGCTCATGGCCCATGATGATCCCTCTCTCAGGAAGAGAGTTCAGCGATTTTGAAACGGTGCGGATCTGCTGCTTCCTCTCCTGCAGCTCTCTGCTGTGCTGGAAGTCGGTGGAGGCGGACAGAGGGAGTCCATCCCTGAGCCGCGCCACCAACACAAACACGATCAGTGACATGCTCGTTCACACACACCAGCTGCAAGACTCATCCTGATAAAGAGAGGGATAACGAGAAAAAAAATACTGTCACCAACCAATGACATCATCGTATACTTTTCTAAAAAAACAAAAACTTTGACCATTTACGGACTCCATCCGTAAAATGTTACACCAATGTCTCCTTACAGTAAACTTATTACACCATAGTGACAAGTATACACTTTTCCTTCCGCCCTACAAGCCCTTGTGAATGAGTTGTACATTAATACAATAAATAAATTAAATCAATAAATAAACAAACTACTGGACTACATTTCCACAGGATTCGAATATTTATTATTTATTTATTTTATTCTTATTTATTTAAAAAAAAAAAAAAAACACGAATAAATAAATAGATAGATAGATAAATAAATA
>JAFFST010045553.1:112316-122494 GCA_022414735.1 Noturus placidus
TATATATATATATATATATAGAGACAGAGAGAGAGAGTTTTTAAATCTTTTTATTACAGTTTTGGATAAGCAATTCATCAAACAAAAATTCAACAAACAATTGTCATTATAAATAATCGAATAGTTTCTGTTCTCTTTGTTGAAGCAGCTTGTTTCGGAGAAACTGCAAAGCGCACACTTTTCTGTCCTGAAGACTTTCCTGTGGTGGAAAAGTTCCTCACTCCTTCCATAAAAGTAAAAATTTTTCATTAGGATATCGATGATGTTTTTCTTTGTTAAATAACATCAGTTTATTATTAGTCATGGATTATGTGGCGGGTACAAGTCCCTGTGAACGAGGTGTTACCATAGAAACCATAACGTATAAGAACGAAGGTGTTGACATGAACCTGTAATTTGAATTGCAGTTGGAACTTCGGTCAGATCTTCTGTTGTGGAAGGGATAATCCAAGGCTCGGTGTGCGTTACACGAGTTTAACGCATGATGACGAGGCAAAGAACTACCGACGTGCAAGAGGAGAGGAGGGTTGCCTCGGCGGAGTGCGTTAAAATCATGGATTATACCCTGGTTACTTGTCAGCGTTGACAATTAAAGCTGTCATTGATGTTTGCAGCGCAGAATTGGACTGAAAAAAGTTTTTAAAAATCAGTAAATTTTCGTCAGTTATTTTATATACCCGGTTGTTAGATCTAGAATTCCACTCGCTCTAAATCATACTCCGAGGTAAAGTAGTGCGATAAGATAACATTTATTTGAATGAATTATAGTAAATAGCTATTCGTGAGAGAGAGAGAGAGAGTGCGCGTGTGAAAATGGTGTCTGTCTACTAATAATGAAGCCGTGAGTTTAACTCTGTTACTATGGTTACAGTCGTTTGTAGGCAGCACATTCATTTAGAATGGTGATGAAACTGTCTGGAAGCACCTGTGGTATATACAATTTTAACGCGCGGTGCAGTAACACCTACTGTCCAATCAGAATTGAGACCACAACAGCGCTGTGCTGCAAGAGCTTATACCTCGCAAAATGATTACAAACCTGTACGTGTAGCGATGATGTTTTCAGCCAGCGACATAACAAATCGACTCGCCTAGAGCGCAAAGAAACGAAAATGCATTAAACCATGCCGGGTCTCAAGAAGTGCGTTTCTGCCAACGGTCGCCATGACGACAACAGACTTATCGGTAGTTGCTAGATTGTTCAAAATTTTATATCTTTTAAAGAATTGAACAGACGAGTAAACGTGAAACTCAGTGCATGCTCGCAGGCCCCTGGTCTTCCCTGTGTGACGTTTCTGTCTGACATTTGGTATTTACCCAGGCGGACTCCATGTCCTGTTCACCGCAGCAGCTGGTGAGCAGCAGAGATCCTGTTCAGACAGAAACCCAGCACGAAAATCAGAAGAGCTGACGTGAAGGAAACACCTGTCATGTTATCTCTAATGATAGCTTTAGCATGTGCAGAGAGAGACACACACACACACACACACACACGCAGAGTCTGGATTGAGTGTGTGTGTGTGTGTGAGTTGAAGAATATATCCTCACTGAGAGATTTAGGACACGTTTAGTCGAGTCTGCCTCGAGAAAGCCGATCAAACTCCATTACTAAATATCGTTCAGATGCTTTTATAGGTACATGTTTGTTTTGTTTTTTTTTCTTCCCGATTTGAATTGCGACCTGCAGCACGCCTCGTTTTGCTGGACACCTTCAACCCCACAGAGGGAATTTAACCCCGTCACTCTGTGCTGTTTGTTGTTGTTGTTGTTGTTTTCGCAGTAGACCGACGGCAGCCTGCTTCGTCCACGATGGGGCTGAAGGATCGTCCTCAGTGCTACTTTGATGTGGAAATCAACAGAGAGCCAGGTAAGACGTTACTCTGGATTATTAACGTTGGCTGAAGACTTGAAAAGCTGCAGAATGGTTTTACGGTAATATTTAATGTACATAATAGGCTTTATTTCTCGATCTGGATACAAACCCATTTATTCGTCGACGGTTAATTGGCGTTAAATTGGCGTTAAATTTAAGTAGAAAATTAACGTCACATCCTCCCGCACAGCTTTCAGACAGTAAATAAAGATATCGCGGTATCTCAGAACAGCATATTGTGACATCACTTATCAGCATATTGATATTACAGCATAATATTGCCTAGCCGTACTTGTGTGCATGAATAAGTTGTCTCGTGTGTGTGTGAGATAGAGAGCGAGAGAGAGATAGATTGTGAGAGAGACACACACTACGTTCACATAAGTATTCTCTTTACCTAAAGACAATTGTGGCCGTTGTCAGTTCTTACACACACCCAGTGGGAAAAGGGATTTCGCGTTAGTTGATGCACTTAGTTAAAATTGTCCTCCGTTATGTTCAGGTTTTTATTTCAGAACTATTAACATACCTTTGAGCTCACCTGTGCTGAATTGTCAGACCACAGATAAGCTGAATTAACGTCTGCTTTCCACCACAGCCTGCTGATAATTATATGCTTCATGTCATGAATTCGGTGTGCATTTAAGCCCCCCGTTGCTCCGATCTAATAGGCAGTTTTGGAACAGTTATGTCCACGCGAATTGGTTTAATTGGAAGATTTGACACTTGTGTGATTCATCTGATTGCAGGGATTTTCACGGGACAGCTATTAGTGGTTGTTTTAATCATTTTGTCACTTCCGGCAATTATAGTATTATAAGTATATGTTCTTTAGAGTGTTATTTGTAAGGTGTAAGACACTTAATCACTGAAAAAGTTGCTCTTTTTCTGCTGGCTTTTTTCTCTGTAGTGAGCATATATAGTGAATGCATATAAGTTAAATATAGTCCACTCTGAAAGTATTGAAAGAGCAGGGCCAATTCTTTTCTTTTTGCGATACACTGAAGACCTTCTTTGTGGGTTTGAGATCAAACGATCAATAAGAGACGATGGATCAGAATGTCAGCTTTCGTTTCCTGATATCGGATATGAAAGATTAACCTGTACGAGAGTGATGAAGAGGCCAAAGTGTGCAGAAAGAAAGGATTTGAGCATGATCCAAAACATACAAGCTCGTCAGTCAAGCATGGTGGTGGTAGTGTCATGGCTTGGGGTTGCAGGGCTGCATCTGGAACAAGATCACTAATCTTTATTGATTACGGAGAAATGCATCCAAATTAATCAGGACGAACTTCATCATTCAGCAAGACAACGATCCAAAACACACTGCCAACTCAACAAAGGACTTCATCAGGAAGCAGTGGAAGGTTTTAGACTGGCCAAGTCAAGCACCAGACCTTAACCCAATTGAGCAGGATTTCACCTTCTGGAGAGGAGACTGAAGGGAGAACTACCCTCCGAAGCAAACAGAAAGAAGCTGCAGTACAAGACTAGAAAAGCAACACAGTGTGTCGGGCCTGATGCAATTTATTGCAAGGAAGGAATACGCAACCAAATATTAAGTGTTATTTGCATTAATTTACTTTATGACCACCTGTTATTATACTTTTGCTCGCTTAAAAACCGGATCATCTGCCACCAAAGCTGCTTAACACGTTTAACGGTTGTTTTAACACATTTAGATGCAAATATCAGGAAAATAAAGCTGGAATTCTGCTCTATCGTCTCATGTTCATCTTTTCATCTCAAACCCAAACGTCTTCAGCGTATAGCAAAAACAAAAGAATTTGGCCTTGCCGTTCCAATACTTTCGGAGGACCGTATGTAAAAATGCAAGTACAGTTTTAATGGTGTTTGGGACTTTTTTTGGGGTACATTTTACATAATAAGTGCTAATCAACCGTCTATAAATAATTATGACTTTGGAGCAGATCGTTTGTAGGGGTGTTTAAACCCCTGAATCTTGTGTACGTATAAGTTAGGTTGTAAGTAATAAAGGATTTTTTTTGTGAAACATCGTCCTTTAACAGTCTCTCTCGTTACAGTTGGACGCATTGTCTTTCGACTGTTTTCCGATATTTGTCCCAAGACAAGCAAAAATTTCCTCTGTCTATGTACTGGTAAGTAAGCAATAGCTGGTTGTCAGACATCAAGTGCTTTTATATCTACATTTATAATAGTTGCTTAAAAAAAAAACATTCTTTTAAATTGACTTCTGTGAACAAAGACTTGTTTCTAGAGCAATGTTCTGATGTTACTGTTTAATTATTGTCTACTTATCAGGTAACAAACAGGAGTATGACCAGGTAGTGTTTAGACAGAGTTAGTATATGGGTGGGAATTCAGAATACAGCTGCAGGTTCAATACATACACAGGTCATACACAGGGGCGGCTGTGGTTCAGGTGGTTGAGCGGGTTGTCCACTAATCCACTAATCGTAGGGTCGGCGGTTCGATTCCCGGCCCGCGTGACTCCACATGCCGAAGTGTCCACTGAACCCCAAGTTGCTCCCAATGGCAAGTTAGCGCCTTGCATGGCAGCTCTGCTCCCATTGGTGTGTGTGTGTGTGTGAATGGGTGAATGAGACACAGTGTGTGTAAAGCACTTTGGATAAAAGCGCTATATAGGTGTGCCATTTACCATTTGTTTTCCTGGTAGAACGGCAATGTGACAGACTCGTGACCTAAAAATAGCGTCCGTATCTCTGCTGAGCTGGTCCGAGACGTCCTGTTATGGATCTTGTGTGTTCAGGGTGCTTTAATAGATTTTACAGATGCAATAATGCTCCTGGGTTGTAGTCTAGTATATGCTGTGGATAAATAGTTCAAAAAAATGCAAACAAGTGATCCTGGGTTTTTAATAAAACATGTTTAGAGCTTATGTCTTCGGGTTTTTAATCTGAGCGCACGGTCACTTTTTTAAGAATGTCATCGTTTTGTCTTCACAGGTGAAAAGGGCACTGGTAAAACCACAGGGAAAAAATTGTGCTATAAAGGTTCTGTCTTTCATCGAGTAGTTAAGAACTTCATGATTCAAGGGGGAGATTTCACTGAAGGTATGTTCCGTAATTCATAGTTAAATGTGCTGCATAAGTATTCCCCCCCTTGAGCTTTACAACCGTGCTCATTCTTAGTGAAGCATGTGGTGGTAGCAGTATCATAGAGTTGCCCTTGGCCTCTTGGTTGCTTCTCTGACTAATCCCCTCTTTAAACACGTTCTTTTTTTGTGGACAGCTTCGTCTAGAGTCACAATTGCCATATTACTTTTCTTTCTTTCTTTTTTTCTTTTTTTTAAAATAACGGATTCGGTTTGGGATTGTTTTTCCAGAAAATTGTCCTGGACTTGATATTTATTTGTAAATAATTTTGAAACCTCAATTGATTTCCCCCAATTTCTATTATTTTGTGCTTTTTTGTGTTGATTCATGGCACGTAATCCCTGTTAAGTCCATTTCAGTTCCAGGTTATATCACTACAAATTGTGGGAAAGGTCTAGAAGGGGTGAATACTTCTGCAACTTTTTTTTTTTTTCTGTATTGTGTTCATTCATACTCAGAATGGATATTTATTTAACCACACTCATGTTTGATTCCGAGTTTTTAAAGAAAGTCTTTTGTTTGCACAGGCAATGGAAGAGGAGGAGAGTCCATATATGGCGGATACTTTGAAGGTAAACTGCTCTAAAGCCTTATGTACACTTTGTATTACTAATCATTTGACTTGTCATGAGTTTTTGTGTCGTCTTCTGTATTGAAGTACTACATTACCAAGTGGTTGCATGGGCAGTTCACGCATGGATAATTAGGCAGTATTTATTATTTCTACTCTTATATAATTTTGTTGTCCATTTACAGACTTTTTTACTTTGTTTTTCTGTAATTGTTTGGGGTTTTTTTTTTCTGACTCAGCATGGAGGTTAGGGATATTTCTTTATTGAACAATCCAGAATCTACTTGCCTAAATATTTCAACGTATTCTTTTATTTATAGAGATTGTGGTCTTTTGCAAAATGAAAAGGTAAGAGATGTGCACAGTGCAGTAACACAAATCTAAACACTGTCCCCTCCTTGTCTGTATGATATGACCGAGTGTTTTAGTGTCTGCAATGTGCTCATGAACATCTGGGTCTTGAATTTGATTGGATTTCACTTGTTCGTTTTGCCTTCTCATTTCTGAACATAAGTACACCTCTATTACGAACAAATCTCAGTTTCCAGTACATTCTCCCACTTATTCCACCCTTGAAACAACATTGAAACATATCATGCAACTTGTTTTCATATTGTCTATATAAGCCACACCTCCCTGACTTGTTTCTTGTTGGAGAAATAATCTTGTTGGTTTATGGTTAAGGTACGAGGCGTTTTTTTTTTTTTGTCATATATTTGACCTTCCCTTTAAAACAGCACTCCAGAGCTCAATTTTTGTCCTATTACTGTTGCCATAGTTCATCTTTGTATTGTTTCCAGAGCTAAAACTTTTGCTACAGTCCTGATTTTAGTCCTTCATTATAAGCTCATCTTTACAATAAAGCAATGATGTGCAGTCTTTCAAGCTGAAACATTATCTTTCACCTTAGAAGTAGATTTTTTTTTTTGCAATTATTTGGCTGATATTGCAGTGTTGTACCGTCTCATCAGCAGGTCAAAACTTCTGCTAGAGCTTGCCTACCATTTAAAAAAAAAAAAATAATTTTAAAAATCATATAATTAGCATATTTCAATTATGCTCGTATAAAATTCTGACACGTAATGCACACTATACTGCCACAATTTTGTGGACACCTGACCATTACAATCATATGTGCTTTTTGGATTTAGTTATGAGGTATAATAATCTCTATTGTTCTGGGAAGGTTTTCCATTAGATTTTGGACATGTGCATTAGTGAGGTTAAGTACTGATTGTCAGGTGAGGAGGCCTGGGGTATAGTCAGCATTCCAGTTCATCCCGAAGGTGTTTATTGGGGTTGAGGCCAGGGCTCTGTTACCTCCATATCTTCATGGAGCTCACTTTGTGCACAGGTACATTGTCATGCTGGAACAGGTTCGGGCCTTTGAAGGGAAATTCCAAAGCTACAGCATACAAAGACATTCTATACAATTGTGTGGTTCCAGCTTTGTGGTAACAGTTTGGTAAAGAACCACATATGGGTGTGATGATCGGGTGTCCACATACTTTTGGCCATATTGTGTATAAGTCAGAGAAACCGTATACAAACCTAACAACCTTTTTATGGATTTTGCGTAGGAACTCTGCATTTTAACATCGGAGTACGCGACCATGCCTGTGTCTGGAACTTTTCCCCCCAATAAAATGGCAAATTTGGCCAATTTGCATGTGACTCTAGAATGATTCACCGCTGTTTTGAACTCTCTGATATTAACTGACTCCCTGGAAGCCCCGCCCCTTTCCAGGATTGATGAGGAATCTCTCGTTTCCTGCTGATTTTCTTGCTTGAAACATGCATTGATGTAGCGTCTTCACTTCCTGTCAAGCAAAATGAAGAATGTTTTGAGTTTGTGTCAGGATGCGTAATTAGCCCACGGACACGCTCACATTCATGCAGATAAAAATGCTCTAAACTGATCCTTAGCCAGTGATTGAAATGGGGACTGCAGTGGGAACTTTCTTTTAAATCCCTATCGTCACCATGCCATCTCATGTAACAGATGGCCAGCACTCAGTCTGTTCTCTGTTTCCATGTCTCTTTCCAACAGATGAGAACTTTATTCTCAAACACGACAGAGCCTTCCTCTTGTCGATGGCCAACCGAGGCAAGGACACTAACGGCTCCCAGTTTTTCATGTGAGTACGACTTATTCTGTTGGGAGGAGAGTGTGTGTGTGTGAGGTTCAAACATCATTCATATGAATGTGCATCACCAGGTTGTCTGGTTGCCATTTAACATCACTGGAAAACATTAAATGGCACTTTTTTGTATGTATGAATTATTTAATACCCTCTGATTATGGAAAACTCCACATTTACTCTCGTTTACTGTCTTAAAGTATTTACATGTAATTAAATTACCATACCATTATCACACACATGGTTTCATCAACTAGGTTGCGTATTTCCACTTCTTCTTTATTTATTTATTTATTTATTTTTATAAATGAACATAATGTGACGGCTTCAAGAAGCTTGTTTGTAGTTTTCAGTTGTTTCTCATTCCTGCATTCCTCAAGCATCACTGTAACCAAATATCCCGTCCTTCTGCCCTGCTTTTCTCCCCATCATTTATATAAGAGACACTGCATACGGTATTTATGTGTGATGCAGGTGCCTCAACACGCTCATCTCTTCTTTCCCTTCTCAGTGTACATGTAGAAATATATTACAAAAGAAAACTTGGACTCCTTTTTTGCCTACAAATGTATTACAATTTTTCTCTTGCCGTTTTTGTGTAAAATTTGCAGAAACTCTAGCATCCTGCTCTACCAAGGTAATGTGTCTCTCCAAGGCTGTGCTTCTCTCGCCTGACTATTTCTGATTGTTGTAGCTAGACTTTGCGACCTATTCATTTCTTTTAAACTGAGCTGTATTTGAGTTTGTGAACTGTAATGTATATTTGTGAGAGTTGATCTTTTAACCATTTTTGAATATATCTTATCATATAGTATGTTGAAGGAGGCTTGGATAGACGTTTTTGTTTGCATACAGATTCAACCAGTGTGCATTTATTTACAAATTACAACAGTTTTATACTCTGTGCTGATTGTGGATGTTTCTGAATAAAGATATTATAATGTCTGGTGTGTGTGTGTGTGTGTGTGTGTGTGGATCCAGTTTTCCACTTGATTGACTGCACTTGTGATTTTGCACATTTAAATCGCCCTCCATTTTCTCTCTCTTTCTTTACATGTGTCGGCTGATCTGCTGTGCCTGTTGTACTGTAATTGTGCCTAAAACAGAACTACGAAGACAGCACCACATCTGGATGGGTACGTTTACATTCACTAACAGAATAGGCTTTGCATGACATGCCTTGTGATAACGTGTGGTTCAGGATGTGGTCTGATGCGTCACGGTAACTTCGATTCACATGTTTGAACGCAGAGTTCATGTGGTCTTCGGGTTGGTCATCTCCGGGTTTGAAGTGATAAAGAAAATCGAGGGGCTGAAGACCGACACTGCCAGCAGACCCTATGCTGACGTCAGAGTGATTGACTGTGGACAGCTGATTACAAAATCTGCTAAAGATGGTAAACTTGTCCCTCAAACACAACGTGCTTTTGTGCTTTTTTGGGGGGAGGGGGTTCAGAGGGAAGAGGATTATGATTATAGACATGGATTTAGCCAGGATTTTTAACATTTGCTTGTGTCTGGGTTTCTTGCTGTTCTGTAGTACTTGAAGGTAGGAAGAGAAAAGCTTTCCATTCTGAAGAAGACTCCCAGAGTTCTTCAGGGTCACGGTACTCCTCCTTTGAGTCTGGAGAAGAACGGTATTTGAGCCGAAAAAAGAAGACCTCCGCCAAGAGCAAGCGTTCAAAGAGGAGAAGGAAAGAAGTCGAGAGGAAAGGGAGACGGCACGAGAAATTGGTTGGTGAAGGGAGGTGAGCGTTTAACTCTAGTGCTTTGTGCTAAGTGGAGGTAGACTGATTAATCGGCACAGATTTTGATTTATATATATATATATATATATATATATATATATATATATATACACACACACTATTAATAAATATTAAGGTATAGATAGATCGATAAATGTGAACCTATTTTGATTTTTCAAATATTATCTTTCATGTAGTTTGTTATAGAGCTGTTTTGAATGTTAAAACATCTGCAAAGTTTCAAAAATCAAAGAGTACGACAAACAGAGTTATTGACTTCCAAAAGAAGGAACCGTTGAAGTGAGTCATTTACTTCCTGTACTAAGGGGTCGTCCATATATTGTCATCGGGGGGGTGAAAAGTACGATGACGTCTGATGGCGACGGGGGGGTTCACGGACGTGATTACGTCATCGATGTACAGTGGTACCTCGACATACGAGTTTAATTCGTTCCGCAACCTTGCTCGTCTCTTGAATTACTCGTATCTCGAAGCAAATTTCCCCATACAAAACAATTGAACTACCATTAATCCGTTCCAACCCCCAAAATGACCGCTAAGTGTCTAAAAGCCGCGACACTCGGTGTGTTATTACCGCTAAGCGTGTAAAAGCCGCGACACTCGGTGTGTTATTACCGCTAAGTGTGTAAAAGCCGCGACACTCGGTGTGTTATTACCGCTAAGCGTGTAAAAGCCGCGACACTCGGTGTGTTATTACCGCTAAGCGTGTAAAAGCCGCGACACTCT
>JAFFST010045553.1:124265-142184 GCA_022414735.1 Noturus placidus
GCATGGGATCACCCGGGCCGGGATTCGAACCACCAACCCTACGATTAGTGGACTAGTGGACAACCCGCTCTACCGACTGAGCCACAGCCGCCCATTTTACTTTGACTGTTCATTAAGTATCAATTTTAAAAATCGTTGATTAATCAGTTATCGGCAGGTACTCCCCAACTTAGTTACAGGTATTGGTAAAATCCACTATCGATCGAAGACAAGTTTCCAATCATATAGAAAACTACTTTGCATACACACACACACACACACACACACATTGTGGCGTTTCTTCAGTTTTATTTATGTTCAGTATGTAGTGTTTTTGTATAAGTGCTCACTGGTGACTAATGCCTGCCTCTTCTGCAGCCCTTCTGGACGAGAGATGATTGAGGAAGAGGATGGACAGAGAGAACATAATGTAAAGAGAGAGAAGCCTATGGTGCGCCCAGAGGAGATCCCTCCTGTGCCAGAGAACCGTTTCCTGCTCCGCCGAGACATGCCAGCACAGGAAGAGATAACAAATGTGTACGTCTGTTCAGTATAATTTCAAACTCGCAGGAAGGCGATAAGTGAGCTGTGAACGTTGCTACATGATGAACAGGGCTGTTATGGTCTAGACTAAAAACTAATCATGGTGTTTATTGAGCGTTTAAATATGCAAGCAGTTGTTGAGAACGTTCCAAAACAGGGGAGGAAAAAGGATTGCCCTTATATATGTTCTTATTTAAAATAAATGCTGACTGTTATTTGAAAGTTTTGCTTTAATTTGTACCACCTCGCACACTTCAAGCACAGTGTATTGGCTGGAATTTGGCGTTTTTCTGGCAGCGCAAATTGTTTGTAATACCTCAAAAGAATATTAGAATGTATATTAGAATTTCTTTTTTTTTTTTCCCTGAGCCACTGTATACATAGCTCATAAGAGAAGGAAATGTAATTTAAATGTGTATTTAATTAGTGACACCTTAACAAGCCTAATGATAAATATTCAGATTCTTAGATTCGAACTTAGTGTTTCGGTTTCTTTCACACCCTTTATACTGTTTTTCCTCTTGTCTCTTTTTAGCACTGTACAGGACACAACTAAAGTGCCAAATGACACCAAGCCAGCTGTCACAAAATCTGGTCGGAAACTCAAAGGACGTGGCACAATGGTATGAACTCTTACGTAATGCGTTTCTGTGGAACATACAGTTATACTGCAGTGAAAGAAATGAGGACTTATTGCGTTTCTAACCATGTTTGGATACTTCTTCTCTGTGCACATTTTCTGGAAACGATTAGATTTCATGTTCTACAACAGCAAAAAAAAAAATTCCATTGACCCTAGTTACAGTAATTGAAGCCATTCCAGCTGTAGTGAGAGAATAAAGAACACAACTAGTATGATTCCTTACTGCAGAGATACCATACCCCTACTCGGTCGATATCCCGGTCTGAATCTGAGGAGGAAAGAGGGAGCAGCGAGACTCCGCCACACTGGAAAGAGGAAATGCTGAGAACGAAGACTTACCATCCTCCCAGCGTAGAGAAATGGAGCAAAGGAGAAAGGTAAGGCCTTATTGTATAGAGAACTACTGCAAGATCAAGGAGAAAAAATTTATTGCATATGTTCTTACTTAGCACCTAAAAGGTAGCTATTGTTCGTTCTAACTGATTTTATTCAGATGGTAAGTAGTTAATTTTTCCAATATGAGTTCATATGCAGGGATGGACAAGTCATAAATCCATTAGCTAGCATCTTTATTTCCTCGCAGTATAGTTAACCTCAAGTTAATTGTGTATTTAAGTTGAACTTGTTCCGGGTACTGGGGCTTGTGATTTGCCCGCCCCTGATATGACACACTTGAACTGTATAATGGAAGAATAGACACTGATGTAGAGACCACATTGAATGGTTTAACAGATGGGATGACAGAAGTGGCACCCCCTGGTCAAGGTCAAGGTCCCGAGAATACTCTTCAGAACAGGCCTCTGATAACTCTAGTCAGCATCACCATCACAGGAAAGAAAAGAAAAAAGCCAAATGTAAGAAGAAAGCAAAGAAACGGAAACATTCGAAAAAGCATAGGAAAAACAAATTCAGACAGGCCTCTCTTTCAGAGGGAGAGATGTCTGTGTCATCTGACAAAAGGTCAAAAGTCTCCGACCATCCTGAGAGGAGATCTTATTCACGCTCTCGATCCCCTTCTACTTCACGCCGCTCTCGCGGGTCATATAGATCAAGGTCAAACAGGAGACGATCATCATCCCGTTCATCTAGAGACTCAAGATCTTACTCTAGGTCAAGAGACCGATCCTATTCCAGAAGTCGGTCTAGATCTGGGAGTAGGATTATATCCTACTCAAGATCACGGTCGGGAAGTCAGTCAGGACGGTCTATTACACGATCTAGGTCTGATTCCCGCTCCAGATCTAGATACAGGACAAGATCCAGAACCAGATCTAGGTCCAGGTACAAGTCTCAGTCCCCATATTACAGAAAAGGAAACTCATCAAAGCTTTCTGACAGCAGTACACAGAAGGTTAAGAATCCTGTACCCACCACTGCTCAAGATGTAGAACCCAAAGCTCCTCCATCTGCATCTGCTGAGAATGTCCCAGTGCTGCCTTTAAGTGACAGCCCACCACCTTCTCGATGGAAACCAGGACAAAAGCCTTGGAAACCATCTTATGTTCGCATCCAAGAGATAAAGACAAAAAAAGACTCGCCCTCTCAGGCTCTCATGAACCGACCCCCAGGTACGCCGCTGGAGACTCTGTTGAAAGTTCAGAGTCAATTTGAGAAATCCACGTCTCATAAGGATCTCGGTAGTAGCAGCCAGTACAGTGAAAAAACCAAGCAACCTGAAGGTCTCCTCCGAAAAGGTTCCTCCAGGAGTCGATCCTCCAATCATTCAAGAAGCAGAAGTCACTCTAGTTATCAGTCCGTGTCACCTGGTCAGTACAGCAGGTCTTCTTCATCATCCTCTTCTAGCAGGTCAGACTCTTATTATTCATATAGAAGAACGTCATCAGAAAGAAGAGAGAAACACCATGGTTCTCATAGAAGGGAACATAAGAAGACCAAGAATGTGATGCATAGCCCTGTCAAAGAAGATGCATCCCCCCCCCATTCAGATGATGGAACTGATTGCATGCCGGGTCCTATTCAGAGACACGTTATTTCAGGGACACAGGAAGACACACTTGATCCTGTGCCAGATTTACATGTTAAGGCAGAAAAGACGCTTAAACCAAAAAATGCCTCCGTAGTGGCTGCCACAAACTGTAAGTCTGGATCTGGATGGGACAGTGACAATGAACATTTGAGCAAGCTAGCTTCTGCTGATGTGAGTAAACCACCTCAAATTTCTGTTAAGGAGGGGAGTGGACTTTTTGAAAAGAACAAAATTGAGATTTGGGCTCATTGCTGGGACTCTGAAAGTGAGTCTGAAATGCCAGACTCAAACAATGTGGGTAGTCAAAATAAACCTTCATCGGAAAAGGAAGAGGGGGAAGCCAGTTCAGAATCTGAAAGTGAAGAACCTTCTGGGCTCTCCAACAAACCAGACCAGCTCTCCAAGGTTTTAGAGGAATTCAAAAACAATGAGGAATGTTCTGGGGATTATACAAAAACCGAAAAGCACAAAAGCAAGAAGGCTAAGCGTAAACACAAGCACAAGAGGAGAAACTCTGACAGGCCCTGCTCACAAAGAGTGAAAACAAAAACAAAAACGTCGAAGAAGAAACACCAGAAACCAAAGGAGACATTTCACTGGCAGCCCCCACTCGAGTTCGGCGATGAAGGCGAGGAGGATGATTCACTTGCTCAGGGGAAAAATGTTGTCCCTGCACGGCAAGTTTCTAACGATGAAGGACTTGCAAAACTGGTAAGGAGCAGACAACTGAAATCTCGGTACGTTGAAAGCAAGATAAGTCATGATTCATCAAAAGAGATCTCTAAAAGCGGCGATGAGTCTGCGAACTTGACGAAAACCCAGCAATTAAAGCCAAATATTGATGCAGAAAAAACTCCAGCACAAGACAAACCTCCACAGATTGCTATGAGTCAGTCAAGTGTTAATGCGACACATGCCCAAGACCAAACAAAAGATCAAGACGATATGGAAATATGTACCCCAGAGCACAATGCAGACCCCAACACAGAACCACTTGACCCTTGTGTTTTTGACCTGCCAGCAATAAAAGATGTTGTTAATAATGGTAATCAACTTCTGCTACCTCAGACAGATCAAAAGACCTCAGGTTCAAGCCCTTCAGTTTTAACTCCTGCCAGCCAAACTGGAGAAACCACACCTGGCAGCGTTGGGCTACCAGTCGATCCTAAATGGAAACCTTTAAAAGGTATGACTGTCGTACCAGCGGTCAGTGCAGTACCTCTCGCCATGAAAATGAACAGGCCACAAGAGCAAGGGGAGGGCAAGACTCAGGGCCTGAAGATTGAGATCAAAAGCAAAAACAGGGTCCGACCAGGATCCCTGTTTGACGAGGTGCGGAAGACAGCTCGGCTAAACCAGCGTCCCAGAAATCAGGACAGTTCCAGTGAAGAGGGTTCACCTGCTGCCACAGGAGAGCCGGCTGGATCTGCGACGCACTCGCGGAGCAAGTCGCGCTCGGTGTCAAGTTTCAGGCCCCGACGTAGAGACCGGTCTCGGTCGTACACCCACTCCAGGAGCAGGTCCAGGAGCTCCAGCTATTCTTCCAGGTACATACATTATGTATGCCATATTAAACATAAACATTCACTACCATGAGTCATTCGTGGAAAATAGGTTGTTGGGGGTTTTTTTTTTTTTTTCGATCTCTGGCCACAGGAGCTACAGTAGAAGCCGAAGCAGATGGAGATCCAGTAGAGAACGTTCCAGATCTCGAAGTAGTAGCTACCATAGCTATCGCAGGTGAGTGTGAAATAGGAAAATTAACCTCAAATGCTTGTTTGTATTTCCAAACCCTGATGTTAATTATGTAGTAATAGCATAGTTAATGCAAAATGGTTGTGCTGACATTGCGTTATAATGTTTCTGAGTTTAGGAGGCCATTATTTCAGAGTTGCAGGACTTTTCAGTGAATGAAGCATTATTCATTTACTGAATTCATTTTAGTCATGTGAAACACATCCAGGCAAAAAATATATGCATGTTATTTGATCCTGGTACACAGAGAGCGGGCAACGTAGAAGTTCTGTTGGTGTATCCTGTTGTTACTGTATAGTCCCATTATGTTGACTGGCAAGACCTGAAATATTGTACATAATGACTCATTATGCCTTGAAGAAATAATGCATCATTTAGGAAGGGCTTTGATTCCTACAGTTCAGTGAAAAACCTGTTTGGCCTCACCTGTTGGTATGGACACCAGGTCTGGTATTTTCTGTTGTCTTTTTGGCTTATCATGTTTGTTACATTTATGTATTTTTTTTTTCAGTCATACATACAGTCGAAGTCGTTCCAGAAGTCGGTCCAGGGGACGCCGTAGGTCGAGGTTCGTAAAATAAGGTTGCATAATTTGTTCAGCAAGCAACATGTTATACGTTTTTGTTTCAGTTATAATATTCACAGTTGTTAGTGTAGTAGTACTTATGGGACTGCATTTCCAGAAAGTTGTAGGAGGGGCTTTTATTGTAAGAAAAGCTACTTATGACGTGAAAAATAGAATTTTAGCATTATACATTGATGTGTAAAGACTTTTTGGTAAAGATGGATTTACAGGCCGAGAGATTAAGATCAGTTCTGTAAGAAAGGCTTCAGCTCAGGAATCAGTCCAGCGCTGCATTACAGCAACAATAATGGGACAAACACTAAAATACAAGAGTGGGATTACCCCCAATTTCGTGGTCGAAGCAGGGCTATGGTAAATAAGTCAGGAAATAGTCATTTCTCTAATCAGACAGAATCTAGTTTTTAGTGTAAACACTCTGAAAATCATGTCAATTTGTTTCGCTTTAAAAAAAATAAACTTTTCAGATCCGACACCTATGACAGCTTCTCGAGCCGCAGCCGGAGTCATAGCAGAAGAAGGCGACACAGACGAAGTGAAAGTTCTGATCACAGATCCAGGTGAGGAGCTTGAACGTAATTCATGCATTGCTTCTTTTTTGTAAGATTTTACATTTCTACTATAAACTGATTTTGTTTATATATTTTTTCCCCTCTCTTTCAGATCATATCGTTCCTACAGTCGCAGTTCATCAAGGCACGGAAGTCGTAGCAGTCGATACAGCTGAGCCAACTTTGGGGAAATTTCCAGTAACTTTGTTGTGGTTCTTTTCATTTGTTATTGAAGCTAGACCAGAGCCACACTGATCTTCCTTTATTTTCCATCAAGATTGTTTCTCTGAAGTCAGGAAATATGAGACACTTTGACCTGTACATACATTTCTGTGGTACTGATCAGTTATAAACTGTTTAACTGTTGTTGGTTGTTTTTTTTTGTTTTTTTTTTTTAAACAAACTTTTTATTTTTCAATAATAAGACGTACATGAGTGTACAAGAGCTATTTTATGCCGCCCCGTTTTGATTTTGTATGCAATGTGTATTAAACTCTAACAAGAGGATCATGCCAATTCAGAATGTATGTAACACATTTTTCCATTGACAAGACCTCAGATCCAGTAAAAATAACTTTTAGTACATTGCGAAGAATGTGTTTTGAATCTGTGGGGGTTTTTTTTTCTTTATTGTTTTCCAGAAATTTTACTGTAGGGGAAATCAGAATAGGTTCAGTCAGTCAGTCTGTTTAAAAAATACACCCATCATTTACTATGTACGGAATAAAACATGGCGGTGTGTGTGATGTTATAGGGAAAACAATCAACTCTTACCAGTCCAATGTTGATTATTGTTCTATTTCATCACGTTCTGAAATGTTTCAGTCTTGTACAACAGCAGTTTGCCAATTATTATAGTTTTTTTTATTTATTAAACAATAAATCATACTTTATAAGTGTTTTATAGTTACAGTTACTGTTGTGGAAAGCCAGTGATACAAGTTAGTTCTTGTTTATCACTTATGTCATTTCCTCACCAGCCTATCAAAAAAATTACGCTCGTCACTAATGAGAACCGGCACATGGTGTCTTAGTGGTTAGCACGTTCGCCTCACACCTCCAGGTTCGGGGGTTCGATTCTCGCCGGGGCCATGTGTGTGCGGAGTTTGCATGTTCTCGGGGGTTTCCTCCGGGCACTCCAGTTTCCTCCCCCAGTCCAAAGACATGCATGGTAGGCTCATGGGCGTGTCTAAAGAGTCCGTAGTGTATGAATGGGTGTGTGAGTGTGTATGTGATTGTGTCCTGTGATGGACTGGCACCCTGTCCAGGGTGTACCCCGCCTTGTGCCCCATGCCTCCTGGGATAGGCTCCAGGTTCCCCGTGAACCTGATATAGGAGTAAACAGTAGAGGATGGATGGATGGACTTTAATGAGAACCCTCGAACCGCAATCTGCACCGTCCTGAGAACCTGATGCTTTACAGTTTTACCTCGCACTGTTACAGTCCTAAACTGAAACCATCATCATGTCAGTGATTTCACACGTGTTTAAGTGTTTCTTCGGAGCATTCATTGTCCCTGTGCATGCTATTATTATAGATGCAATGACGTATTAAAACAGTACATTAACATAAACCTCTCCGATGAAACCACTGTCAGAGCTGCCTTTTTTATTGTGGTTTTTTTTTTTTTTTTAAATCTGCTGTCTTATTTTTATTCTTTTTAAACCTTTTACAGATCTATTGTCGGATAAACAGAATGATGCGATTGCCATCTGTAGGAAGCACACATACAATGCTCCATAAACTTTGTCCAAACTTACCGTTAAAAGACAGCTTCCTTTATGTTGTTTTGTAAATAGGACAGAAATAATCTCAGTACAACACTGCCATGAAATGCAGCTGCTTTAGGAAGCATCTGCAGCAGTGGAAACCATCCATCTTCAACTGCTTACTCCTTTTCAGGGTCACGGGGGAACCTGGAGTCTATCCCAGGGAGCATCGGGCACAAGGCGGGGTTACACCCTGGACAGGGTGCCAGTCCATCGCAGGGGAACCCAACAGTAGCAAAAATGTCCACAGATTAAATAACATTTTTATTTATTCAGCATGTGTGTGTGGAGTTTGCATGTTCACTCCGTGCTGCGGGGGTTTCCTCTGGATACTCCGGTTTCCTTCCTTAGTCCAAAGACATGCATGCATGGTAGGCTGATTGGCATGTCCTGTCCAGGGTGTACCTCGCCTTGTGCCAGATGCTCCCTGTGATAGGCTCCAGGTTCCCCGTGACCCTGATAAAGGAGTAAGTGGATGGATGGATGGATGGATTTATTCAGCACATTTCTTCTCCCCTGGTATGCATCACTTTTACTTCTTACTGATCTAATATTATACAGCAATAAACTAATATCACTTCATTTCCTTGTTATATGTTCCTTGTCCAAACTGCACTTGAGCTGAGAATCTCTGGTTTATTATATATTTAACCGTCACTGATATTTGCAAATCCTGGAAATGAGACTAGTTAGTATTTAGTATGTTATAGAAAGGTAGAAAAAATGCTTATTTCTTTTTTTATCATATATATAATTTAACTAAACTTTAAAATAGCTTGTTTAAATATATATCTTTTAATAAGTCAGGTCTCTTTAAAATCTAAGGCCAAGAAAAGCCCATCTGATCCCCGAGCTCCAATCACCTCCTCCCCCTGCAGAGGCAGCGTCGCAGCGCTCCCACCGGGGTTGCCAGATCAACGAGTTTCCACCAGGAAAGGTTATTTTTATTAGGTTTGATTTGAAGAATAATACAGTTAGGCAAGCAGATGTAATTTCACCCTGTTTTGATACTAGTGGTAGTGGAAACGTTGAAAAACGTGGAATGTGGAGCAAGATTGAGGTTTTTATCAGGGTTTGGTTCATTTATAATTCCATTGATCTGCTAGACATACAATATGGCCAAAAGTGGACACCTGACCTTCACATGCATATGTGGTTCTACATCAAACTGTTGGCACAAAGTTGGAAAGAAATAATTGTGTATGATGTCTTTGTATGCTGTACCTTCACAATTTCCCTTCACTGGAACTAATGGCTCAAACCTGTTAAAGCATGACAATGCTTTATGCACAAATGACAGTACACAAAGCAAGATCTATGAAGACATGGCTTGTCAGAATTGGACTAAAATAATTCCCTAATTTTTAAACTGGTCATGCGAACATGATTTGCAGATTAACAGTAGGCTCCGATCAAATTTGGTTGAATAGGCTACTATGGGACTCTTCTAAAGCAAATCATACTGTATCATATCATATCATACTGTATCATAGACAAGTCAGTAGTATCATTGAATATTGATACTAAAAATTTGTATCATGTAGGTTCATGCCCCTATTACCCATACCATTGATTGGAATAATCCCAATAATTCATCCATCAAACGATTTTCCATACCGCTTATACAACACAGGGTCTCACGGGACCCTGGAGCCTATCCCAGGGAAATCCGGGCACAGGGCGGGGGACACCCTGGACGGGGTGTCAGTTGCACATCCATTTGCACACTATGGACAATTTAGAAATACCTGTCAGCCTACAGCGCATGACTTTGGGCTGAGGGAGGAAACCAGAGTATACGGGTACACAGGGTGGAGGGCCAGGATTTGAGGTGCGAGGCAACCGTGCTAAGCACTAAGCCATCGTGCCACCCTGTTTAGAATTATTATTATTATTATTATAATTATTATTATTATACCTATTGAGGGTGCACGGTGGCTTAGTGGTTAGCACGTCCGCCTCACACCTCCAGGGTCCGGGGTTCGAGTCCCGCCAGGGCCGTATGTGTGCGGAGTCTGCATGTTCTCCCCGTGTGTCGGGGGTTTCCTCCGGGTACTCCGGTTTCCTCCCCCAGTCCAAACACATGCATGTTAGGCTGATGGGCGTGTCTAAAGTGTCCGTAGTGTATGAATGTGTGTGTGAGTGTGTATGTGATTATGCCCTGTGATGGACTGGCACCCTGTCCAGGGTGTACCCCGCCTTGTGCCCGATGCCTCCTGGGATAGGCTCCAGGTTCCCCCGTGACCCTGAAAAGGAGTAAGCGGTTGAAGATGGACGGACGGATGGATGGATGGATTATTAAAATTATTATTATTATACCTATTGAGGGCACACGGTGGCTTAGTGGTTAACACGCTCACCTCACACCACGAGGGTCGGGGGCTCGATTCCCACCGCTGCCCTGTGTGTGGAGTATTCATAGTGCGTCGGGGGTTTCCTCTGGGTACTCCGGTTTCCTCCCCCAGTCCAAAGACATACACAGTAGGCTGATCAGCATGTCCAAGGTACTGTATGAACGGGTGTGTGAATGTGTGTGTGATTCTTCTCTGCGATGGATTGTCCAGAGTATACCCCGCCCTGTGCCCGATGCTCCCTGGTATAGGCTCCAGGTTTCCCTGCGACCATGAAAAGGATAACTGGTATATATATATGGGGTTATATATACATATATATACGGCTGCGGCTCAGTCGGTAGAGCGGGTCGTCCACTAATCCACTAATCGTGAGGTTGGCGGTTCGAATCCCGAGCCGGGTGATCCCATGCCGAAGTGTCCTTGGGCAAGACACTGAACCCTAAGTTGCCCCCGATGGCAAGCTAGCACCTTGCATGCAGCTCTGCTCCCATTGGTGTGTGAGTGTGTCTCATTAGTAAGTCGCTTTGGATAAAAGCGTCTGCTAAATGAATAAATGTAAATGTAAATATACAGTAGAAACTGTCTGGACGGATTATACCTATTGAGAAAATGTTAATAACAATAATAACAACGATAATGAATTCATAATAATTATGATTCATTTGATATTTACGATGTGCATCGTGATGTGTTATTTAATTTTAGACACTTTAGACTTTCCAGCTATATTCTACAGACTTAGAGGGGTTTTTAGGGAGGGCCTTAACTGTAATCAGTTGCTCCACTCTGGCAACCCGGTGTGGAGTGAGTGAGAGAGTGAGGGAGAAAGCAGGAGAAATGTGAAAAATCCGTGTCTCGGTGTTTCATGGCGCGCGCGCAGGCCTGAGCGGTGTGGAGTGAAGAGCTGAAGGATCAGCAGCATGGTAAACAAACCCAGCTTTTTATTCCAGCTCGTGACACGTCCTTTATTCCCATCCGCTGCCCTGAACACAGCGATGAACACTGCACTTTGTGCACTTTGTGCACTTTTGTGCTCTGAGGCTTGATCATTTTTTGCGCTTTAACTAAACTAACTTTCAGTCGCAAAAAAAAAAAAAAAGAGCTTTTGTGGAACGCAGCTGGATTCACGCGCGTCATTTCTGCACATGAAGAGTTAATGTTCCATCAGGTCGTGACTGGAGATTTTTAGTGTGCATGTGCAGATTGATTGCAAATTAAATGTTATTTTAAGTGCATGCAATCCGAGTGTTTGTTATTGAAGGATTTTTTTTTTTAGTATGATTTTGTTTTTTGTTTTTTTTTTTGTTTTTTTTTTCAGGCAGGGATTCAGGATTGTGTTTTAGTGAACAAGTGCAGTGTACATGAGTCTGCCTTTGGACTTCATGGCCTTAAACCAGGATTAATGTGCATGTGTGTGGAGGGGGGGGGGAAAAAAGTTTTAAACTTTTGCATATTTTCTGAATATGTGAATCCAGGACTGTTGCACGTGCATATGCATCTTCCATGGATTGCATTTCTAGTCCTGAAGAGCAATCTGGAGCTTTACCAAGCAAACTTTGTGTGTTTTTGTGTCACTGCTTCAGCATCCTCGTACCTCAGTTTGGTAACACGTGAGTCACCTACATGCACGTGCATGTTAGTGTGGCTCTTTATTCTTCCTAGCTGAATTGCATGCCTGACCTTTGACCCCTATGGACAACATCCTTCCAACTTTTCAGTCAGTCAGTCATGCTTCTGGTTAAATGAGTTGTTATTGTGATATTATATCACACAAGGCTGTTGTGCAGTCTAATTACTTGTTTTTTGTGATCTTCCTGATCGAGATCAGATGTGCCAGATGTTTCAGTGAATTGCTCACGTCATTCATGTGAACCAAGAAAAGCCAACAATTTGGATGAAGATATCCCATGCCATTGTTTAACCATTAACATCCAAGCTTAACATTCAGGTCTGTGGAGCAGTATGATATGGTTCAGCCCTAATAGTTAACTGGTAGCAAGGAACAGTAGCCTCTGAGCTGTCAGTCCCAGTGAAGGGGGCGTGGCCTCTGTGCCTGTCAGTTCTAGTGAATGGCATGGCCTCTGTGCTTGTCTATTCCCAGTGAAGGGGGCGTGGACTCTCGGCAGTTTTAGTGAAGGAGGCTTGGCCTCTGTGCCTGTCAGTTCTAGTGAAGGAGGCGTGGCCTCTGTGCCTGTCAGTTCTAGTGAAGGAGGCGTGGCCTCTGTGCCTGTCAGTTCTAGTGAAGGAGGCTTGGCCTCTGTACCTGTCAGTTCTAGTGAAGGAGGCGTGGCCTCTGTGCCTGTCTGTTCTAGTGAATGGCATGGCCTCTGTGCTTGTCTATTCCCATTGAAGGAGGCTTGGCCTCTTTGCCTGTCAGTTCTAGTGAAGGAGGCGTGGCCTCTGTGCCTGTCAGTTCTAGTGAAGGAGGCTTGGCCTCTGTACCTGTCTGTTCTAGTGAAGGAGGCTTGGCATCTGTGCTTGTCTATTCCCATTGAAGGGGGCGTGGCCTCTGTGCCTGTCAAGTCTAGTGAATGGCATGGCCTCTGTGCTTGTCTATTCCCATTGAAGGGGGCGTGGCCTCTCAGCAGTTCTAGTGAAGGAGGCTTGGCCTCTGTGCCTGTCAGTTCTAGTGAATGGCATGGCCTCTGTGCTTGTCTATTCCCATTGAAGGGGGCGTGGCCTCTGTGCCTCTCAGTTCTAGTGAATGGCATGGCCTCTGTGCCTGTCAGTTCTAGTGAATGGCGTGGCCTCTGTGCCTGTCAGTTCTAGTGAATGGCGTGGCCTCTGTGCTTGTCTATTCCCATTGAAGGGGGCGTGGCCTCTGTGCCTGTCAGTTCTAGTGAATGGCGTGGCCTCTGTGCTTGTCTATTCCCAGTGAAGCCGGAATGGTCTCTGTGCCTGTCAGTTCTAGTGAAGGAGGCTTGGCCTCTGTTGCCACAATACTGAATCAGGTTATAGCCTGTAACTTTTTTAATTAAGGTATTGAGGTGTGAGTTGCACACGATTAATTACAATGAACACATTGAATAATTGTCACGAACTATTCAGCTTACCAGTCTGAGAACTTTTCACTTATGAGGCAGGGCTCATCTGAGGGTGTTCTTGGCTCTGGGGGCGATTCAGGATCCTCCTCATTAGAAGTGGTGCAGTAATCTTGCCTTCAGCTCACATCTTGATGCTCGGGTTAATATCTGGGTCGGGTCAGTACTGTAGCAGTCGGAGTCCACTCTCTTTAGCTTCTGGTTGAGAGCATGTGCGTTTACTGAGTGGGTGTTATGGACATCTGGGGCTCTTACGCAGGAGTTACAATCCTTTTTCAGCTTACGGGAATGGGACTGAACCGAGTTTCAGGTTTCTAGAAACTTTCTGCTGAATAGCATGCCATAAAAGGCCAATGAATAGCCTTTAAATGAAGTATTTGGTAGAGACATAAGTAATTAAATGGGACTAAAAGGTATACCATTACTTCATCCTGAAAAGCAGTTTTTTTTTTGTAGAAATTATATCTGCTTACATAAGAATGGATAAAAATCTCCAGGTCACTTACTTAGTCTATCCTGAAAAACCTCACAGTATCAAAAATAACACACATTTTTCAGCAGTTAATGTTGAGCATCCGATATAGAATACGAGTGCATTAATATGCACTTGTGATTCGCAGCAGGAACTACTGTCAGAGCTGCTGTTCTAGAAAATTCCTCAAATCCTTCAGTGTAATAATGTAGATTTATCAGACAATAATAATAATAATAATAATAATAAAATCTACTTCATGTGGTGTTGTAAGAGGGTAATATCTTGGGGAAACTTCAAGTTATGATCCATAGATGTATAATCAGATCGAGAGGTTGTTTTCTTATTGGTCAATCTTTGAGCGTTTGTACTAAGGTTTAGGTCCTCACACAGCTGTTTAGTGAAATCAGAGTGTCTGCTTGAGGATCGTGTTGGCATGCGGGGTAACTGTGCGGCGTTTGTGATCGTGTTTTATGTGTCCGGAAGGTGCCAGCTTCACAGACTCTCCTTCTGGCAAGAAGTCCTGACTCAGCTTCTGTTTGCTGAGGACACTGTAACCTCTCTCGCTCTCTCTCTCTTATGCTCGCCCTCGCTCTCGCTCGCTCTCTCTCTCGCTCTCTCGCTCGCTCTCTCTCTCGCTCGCTCGCTCTCTCTCGCTCGCGCTCTCTCTCTCTCGCTCGCGCTCTCTCTCTCTCGCTCGCGCTCTCTCTCTCTCTCGCTCACTCTCTCTCTCTTATGCTCGCCCTCGCTCTCACTTTCGCTCTCTCTCGCTCGCTCTCTCTTTCGCTCGCTCTCTCGCTCGCTCGCTCTCTCTCGCTCTCTCTCTCTCTCTCGCTCGCTCTCGCTCTCGCCCTCTCTCTCGCTCGCTCTCGCCCTCTCTCTCTCGCTTGCTCTCGCCCTCTCTCTCTCGCTCGCTCTCGCCCTCTCTCTCTCTCTTGCTCTCGCTCTCTCTCGCTCTCTCTCTCTCTCGCTCTCGCTCTCTCTCTCGCTCTCTCTTTCTCTCGCTCTCTCTCTCGCTCGCTCTCTCGCTCTTGCTCTTTCTCTCTCTCGCTCTCTCTAACTCTCTCTCGCTCTCCCTCTCGCTCTCTCTCTCGCTCTCTCTCTCTCGCTCTTTCTCTTGCTCTCTCTCTCTTTCTCTCTCTCGCGCGCTCTCTCTCGCTCTTGCTCTCTCTCTCACACTCACACTCACACACACACACACACACACACACACACGCACATAGAGTACGGACTGATTGGAGGTCATGCCAGAGAGGACTCTTTATAACTGGGAAGATAGGACATGTATGGGCATGTTATTATATAATTTCAAAACTTTGGGCTGTTGTGAAGGGAAGTTGGATTTATATTCTAGTTAAAATGATTACCTATAACACGTTTTAAGAAAACTGATTGTGCCCTGCGATGGACTGGCACCCTGTCCAGGGTGTACCCTGCCTTGTGCCCGATGCCTCTTGGGATAGGCTCCAGGTTCCCTGGATGAATGGATGATCAAACCTTTCTGTATATTACTGAATTATTTCGAAGTGAATTATATCACCCTAATCTGAATTTGCATTTTGTAAAAAAATTTTTGAACTATTTTTTTTTTGAACTGCTGTATTTTAAACAAATCATATAAAATATAAGGCACAATACATGAAATCCTCCGGCACAGACCCCAGAACGTTTGCAATGAAAATGGGCAAAAATGAATATAGACTTTGAATACGGGGTATAGACTGTGGTCTTTTTTTTTGGCGTAAATATGTTTGGAGGCTAGTTTCAAAATGATCTGCACCCCTACATTTGCCCTGGAGCTAATATGACAGAGTCTAGCACTAAATCTCCTCCTGTATTGTCTAACAAGGCTCGAGACACTTGTCGAAAACTCTGAACCTTACTAAATGCAGAACATTTCATGTTCCAAAGATTATTTTGTTCTGGCAACCAATTTTGTGGTTCATTTGGATGTTTGAGTCAAAAAGGGTTTGGGTCAAGCAGAAATCATGATGATGCTCGTCATCACTCTGGATCTCCAGACAACATCAGTGAAGATTGCAAAGTCGGGTAGATCCCGTTTTTTTTAAAAAAAAATTTTTATTATTTTTTTATTTATTTTTATTTAGTTATTTATTTATTTATTGCTAAAATGAATTTTGAAACTTAAGAATAAATGAGTCAAAGAATAAACAAAATTCCAATTATGAAAAGTGCTTCCCGGACCATCTTCCTCACTCCGCATTATGATAATAGGTACAGTTCCTGTCTGAGTTTCGGATACTGTTCCGGACATTTAGTTTGGTCCTGTTTGTGCTTAATGATATTTTTTTAAAATTGTTTATCCATTGACAGGTCAACAACCATCTGTATAATCTAGTTTTTAAAGGACATTTACATGTGTCCAACCTCATATTTAAAGGCTGGTCCATAATAATTTGGACAGTGACACCATTTTCGTAATTTTAACTCTGTACACCACCACAATGGATTTGAAATGACGCAATCAAGGTTTGTTTTGATTTGAAGTGTAGATTTTCAGCTTTAATTTAAGGAGTTTAACAAAAATATTGCATTAACTATTTAGGAATTACAGCCATTGTTTACAGTCCCTGTGTATTGATGATGTGGCTGCTGATGGAAGTAGCACGATGGATTCTGAAGTGTATAGAGCTATATTTTCTGCTCAGATTCAGTCAAATGCCCTAAAACCGATATGACTGCATTTCACAGTACAGATGGTTAATGACCCAAAACGTACCTCTAAGGCATCCCAAGAGATTCTTAAGGCAAAGAAATTGTGTTCTTAAATGTGTGATGACCTCAACCCAACTGAGCATGCATTTCACATTCTGGTGACAAAATAGAAGGCAGAAAGACCCACAAACAAGCAGCAACTGAAGGTGGATACAGTAAAGGCCTAGCAAAGCATCTCAAGGGAAGAAACTCAGCATTTGGTGATGTCCTTAGGTTCCATATTTTAGAGAGTGATTGACTGCAAAGGATTTGGCTCCAAGTTTTAAAAAATAATACTAATATTTAAGATTGTTAGTTTGTCCAATTACTTTAGAGCCTGTGAAAATGGAGGGACTCGGCAAAAAATGACTGCAAATCATAAACGCTTAATGCCATATTTTTGTTAAACCCCTTGAATTAATACTGAAAGTCTACATTTCGCTCACATCTTTATTGCTTCATTTCAAATCCATTGTGGTGGTGTACAGAGTTAAAATAACGAAATAAATGCATCACTGTCCAAATAATTACGGACTTGATTGTATACTCCAGGGAAACAGGATATGGTCAAAGACAACAATAGAGCTCCTAGAGTTAAAAGTCAGGTTGTTTGAATTATTTATTTCTGCCCAGATTTTGAATGGAGCTAATTATATATTCAGGCAGAACTGCACAATCCCACTTAAATGAGTCTCTCTGTTAAATACCATACTGGGTTAATCGGTTACTTTGTAATCAATAGATCAAAACTGATCATATCTAATCAAGCTGATCAATACTGTGCTCGAGATGAGTTTCCTCAGCAGGTGAAACTTTAACATTAACACGCTCCACGTTTTGCCGCTTTGCTAAATCTGCCAGAAAGGTGAGTCACCACGAGTTTCATTTCTGCTTGACCAAAATATTCATCTCCACTGCAGAGCTCTGGAGGTGTTGCTCGCATTTGCACATTACAGAGCTCCGTGGTTAAGGTTCAAGTTGAAATCCAAGCATGGCCGAGGGCAAGGCACTCTCCAACTACTCGGCTTGGACTGGATTTAGCCTCGCTTGGATGAAAATGAACTTTACTGTGATCGTGGACAAGAATTGGCGTGTTTCTCTAGATTTTCTTTACTAACCTGAGGACAGAATTTTGCGATGGCTTGTCCCTCTAATTCCCGGAAAAGTCCCCTAGATAACTCATCTCCATATCGTCCATTAATCTGGAATATCTCTGGATGGTGGATTGTAGTAATGGGTTCATAAAACACATTATTTTGCAGACTTCATTAAGGATTTTGCACTTATCCTGCTCTTAATCCACACGAGAGGCTGAAGTGAAAACAGCCACCGTTAGTGTAAACAGATCTGTCATACATCAATATTGGGGCGGCTGTGTCTCAGTTGGTAGAGCGGGTTGTCCACTAGTCATAGGGTTGGTGGTTCAATTCCCGGCCCACGTGACTCCACATACCAAAATGTCCTTAGGCAAGACACTGAACCAAAAGTTGCTCCTAATTGTAAGTTAGTGCCTTGCATGGCACCTC
>JAFFST010045554.1:17472-28452 GCA_022414735.1 Noturus placidus
GCCAGCGGTTTAGACATTAATGTCTGTGTGTTGAGTTATTTTAAGGGGACAGCAAATTTACACTGTTACACATGCTGTACACTCACTACTTTACATTGTAGCAAAGTGTCATTTCTTCAGTGCTGTCACATTAAAAGTTATAATCAAATATTTACAAAAATGTGAGGAGTGCACTCACTTTTGTGAGATATTGTATATCTCAGCTACTATATAGATGGTAAGTACGCTGCTTCGGACGTAGCCCACGGGTTCAAGCAGTCATCTCTTTGCATGTACAGCATGATGAATAATTAACTGTACTTGAAGCTTTCGTGAAATTAAAAATAAAAACACCCAAAACTGTATACGGTACCATAACGAAGACAAACTGTATGTTGATACATAAAATTCTGGAGGGAATGTCGGACGGCGTGGCATGGGGACGTAATGATGTGTGCCATAATCGATCTATTTTCTATAACATGTCAAACCTAAACATGAAAGGAGTATTCTAAAAGCAACTCGTGGTAAACACCAATCACAATATTGTCTTATTCAGAATAAGGTCAATAATTAGATCACTGTTATCCATGTAAACATAGTCAATGACAATAATGTTATGAGCGAAAACTTTAATATTCATGATAGTCTTGTGAGATCAGTTGTAATATGCCTTCGTCCTATGGCTCTGAGAGGAAAAATAAGGGTATGTGGCCAGACATACATAAGGCATATTGTGTACAAGTGACATCACTACAGCAGAGAAAATCCTGGAAACTGGTTACTGGTATTTGTGTGTATTTGTGTGTGTACAGCAGTACAGCCGGGAGAGGCTTCGACATGAACACACACTCATTCTCATTAGATTCTCTGCGGCTGAGGGCTGGGAGGAGAGGGCGGAAATGCTGTGAAGGATGGACAGAACAGATGTACCTGTAAACTCTGAAAGGTGAGGATGCGCACACGCACACGCACACACACACACACGGAGTCCAGTGTGATAATAAAGTGCTTGTCTGTAAAAATGCACATGCAGTACAGTGTGTATATTAAGCACAATTCAAACCATTAAAAAATGCTACTTCTTAAGATTTTTCCATCACCCGTATGATCCTGATTTTCATCCGAGTCGATGTTAGAACCTTCAGAAAGTATTCCAGTTTCTACAAAGCTTGGGTTGTAACATTTCAGATAAAAAATTCTACATTACTGCAATTACAATGTTATTAACACACTGCTAACATAACGTTTCCATTTAGACAGAAAGTGTATGGAAAAAGTGTTAACGTTCCTTCAACTGCAAAAAAAAATGCAAAATCTAAAAGTTGCAGCAACATTGTAAGAACGTTTCTAAATGTTAGAGAGAAACAAACCCAGGAAGCTTTAATTCAACATCTTTATGAACTAACATTTGAGAAGACGTTTTGCTAAACCTCATATTATTATTAGCTGTGATGTAGTGATGGGAAGTTCGGACCATTTTACTGTTCAGGAAAATTAACGATTATTTTTCCAAGTCATTTCGCTCATTTCAGCAGAATATAATTAAAATGTTACCTGTTAAATTCCCCAACACATCTTGTTCTTACGCAGACGTTGATCACAGCTGGAATAAAATAGAAACTATAGGTTAATTCAGAAATATGATAAACAGAATGGAGCGGTCACCAGAAGAACGACCGACTCGAACCAGAAGATTGGAGAGGTGAACTAATCATTTCTGTTTCCTGTACAGAACCTATGGGATGTTGCAGCGCATGCGCCATCAAAAAATAACGAATTACTCTCTGAGACAACTCTCTGTTCCCAAGTCATATTAAATATTCGTTTAAAATGAACGAATCTCTCTCTGTGGTGTTGCTCTGTTTTATTTTTTAAGATGTCGCATGTGAACAAGGGCGTGCTGTGCATAAACTTCCTGCTCGGTGTGCAAGATGAGCTCATCATGGTTCACTCTCAGCCACGGAACCCGACAGGTCATAAATTCATCCGGTTGTCGGACAGAAAGCAGGGCCTGGAGAGACGCACATCTATTATGATATCACAGCCAGAGTGGAGTGTAAACATCCATCCATCATGGCCATGCCCAAGTGTGTCAGCGCTCCCAGATGTAGGCCTCCGACCTCACGGATAAACCTCTTTCAGGACTCTTTTTGTATACTTTTGCCTCTTTTTTTGTCTTTAAGCAGATGCCTCAGGTTCTCAGAGAAACGTTGCGTAGAGTCAGTAAACATGTACGTCAGAGCTTTATTGCACAGAGTGTAGTGTAAGGGCTAGTTAACATTACAATATTACAGATTAGCAATCTGAGCCTTGCTAGTATTATTAGCTGTTGCCTGTATCAGCTGGAATGCTAATTAAAATTTACTTCAAGTGTAATCAAAACATGACAATTATCCGTCTGTCTATCCGTCACGGACCTCGGAGGTTTATCCATCATTCTCTCTTCCATATGGTGGACGTTGCGGTAATTAGCGTTAAGATATTTTCAGCCACATGTTACAGACAAAAACTAGCCAATGATGTACACGGAGATGGAAAGCAGTTGCTGTGGTAACGCACGCACATCGGTGCTTGGGCCCATCGCCAGCTGTTCTGACAGGTTACCAAAGCAAAAAAACAAGTATGAAAGCAGAGTTCCTTTATTTTAATATCAATCATGCATGAAAGCAAAGTGCCAAGGTGCGAGGTTCAAAACTTTCTCGGGAACCACGTTGACGTCAAACGCAAAGGATTGACTGCCCGGGTCTGTGTTTGTTCTTCCTCATAATGTTTTTATAGTTCGTTTTTCACTTTTTTGATGGGGTGGAAAAACATCACCTGTTGTAGCCCATCCGCTGCAAGGTTGTGGGTTCTGACATGCTTTTCAGTGCACCACGTTTGTAAAGACTGGTTATTTGAGTTAACGTAGCCTTTATTATTATTATTATTATTATTATTATTATTATTATTTACTGAGAATTCTCTGCCTCGGTTTGGAATATCTCCCAATTTCTGAGGCATGTACGCTTGTCCAAAAAAACTAAGTACACAAAAAAAAACATTTCCGACAGCATCGTAATTAAAGACATGGGCGGTGGGAGCAGAGTCATTACACTAACATGATTTAGAGAGGCCGACTGAGACAGAGAAAATGACCAGCAAGGCTATTAACACGGCTCCGAGCTTTCATTATCACTGGCTCACTTTTATGGGAAAGTATTTTACTGGCAGGAGAATTTACACCGAAGCAGAGACCGAGACAGAGAGCAGGAATGCCGATAGGTGGGATTTAACAAAAAACAAAACAACAATGACGACACAGTGAAATATTGTGTTCCGTTTAAATGTCAGCGTTAGAAAAACAACCTGTGCTATGCCCCTGTGAGGACATCCATCCTTGCAATTAAGGTGGTGCATTCAAAGAAAATAAAAACCTATCGAATGTAATTCAGAAACATTAATCTCAGACAACATGGTGTCCCAGTTTCCATGACAGCCGGGGAAATGTTCTCAGCTTACAGGCTGTGCAAAACGGGGGAAACAATCATGAAAACCCAATTCCAATCTTGCAACAAATAAATAATTATTTTGAATAAATCAATAAATTAGCATACATGGTGGAGGTGGATGGAGTCGTTTCTGTACCATGTGCTCTATTTGAAATGGACAATTTTGTTCTCGTGATCAATTATCAGCTCTGAAAAGTCACTGGGAAACAAAACAAGATTAATCAAAATATCTACAGCACACTCACAAACACACACACACACACACACACACACTAACACTGTAGTTTATCACAGGTCCTACATGACAGCAGCGTGTCAGTTACTTGGCATGGGAAATGGGAGACATATTTCATCTGCGGAGAGAGAGTTACAGTCAGGGACTTTAGAAAGACAGAACTGGGTGCTCTGATGGAAAAACAAAATGAAAAATAAAATCGAAATGTGTGGGTTTTTTTTTTATATAGGAGAACAGCAAAGACAGTAGACTTGCCTACTCAACTACAGCTACAACTACAATTACAATGCATTTGCTTACGATTTTAAAATAAATTAATAAAGACAAACAGTTTGTGAGATAAAGAAGATTAACATCTGGAAAAATTTACAGCGTCATCACTACGATGCGCCTGTATCACAGTCTTCCGTTTTCTGATGTTGAATTCTGGACTCTGATTGGTCAGAAGGACTTGATTAATATTCTGACAGTAATGCAGCTGCGAATCACAAGTTTATATGTTTGCACTCGTTCTAATTACAATATGTAATCGTTTCTATAGCAACAGCTCATTGGTACTCATTGGAACTTTGTATAGTACAATGGATGCTCCACTAATAATAAATAGATTGAAAAAACTTCTGCATTCATACATAGCATTTATAGAAGGAGTCTCTAGTGTCGAAGGAAAGGTGTAAGTTTTCTGACATATTTTTTGTTTGTTTGTTTGTTTATTTGTTTCTCGGTAACATGACAAGCTGCATTTTTGTTTTTTGTTGTTTTTGTCTTATTAACTTCAAGAGAGAAAAAATAGACCTTGATATGGGAGAACAGGAACCAACTTTCAAGTATGATCACACACACACACACACACACACACACACACACACACACACACACACACACACACACACTGTGTTTATTACTTACATATTTAATAGAAAGGTAAGAATAATGTTTTTTCTCCTGCCCCTGAGCTGTGACCTGATTAGTCGGGAGGTAAAAAGATGGTCAATGTCACTCTGCACTTCTCTGATATATTTTTTTAACTTGTTAAGGTCCACTGTGTGCAAAAATACACCAGCCGTAGCACTCCTGCAGGGTGACCTGTAAAACTTAAGGAGCGCGGATGTCCATTCATATATCCATCTTCTTTACCGCTTATCCTTCCTTCAGGGTCACTAGGGAACCTGGAGCCTATCCCAGGAAGAATGGGCCACAAGGCAGGGTACACCCTGGACAGGTTGCCAATCCATCGCAGGGCACAATCACATACCCATTCACACACCCATTCATACACTACGGACACTTTGGACATGTCAATCAGCCTACCATGCATGTCTTTGGATTGGGGTAGGAAACCGAAGTACCCGGAGGAAACCCCCACAGCACAGGGAGAACATGCAAACATCGCACACGCAGGGCCACGGCGGGAATCGAACCCCCGACCCTGGAGGTGTGAGGGGAACATGCTAAACATGGAGTGTGGAAGTATTTTTCCATATTTTTTTCCCAGCCGTAGATTATCTGAATGTTTATAATGCTGGCATTTCGAGCAGATACCTCCTTTATACTCTGAGGAGGTTTTCAGGGTTAACTAGTCTTCGTTTCTCATTTCTTGTTCCACCTGAGATGTTGCCAGGACGACAGTGAGGATCTTCAGTAAACGGATCTGCTTATTATCGCGGCTGAGAACGCCGAAGGTCTGATTTGTGTGAGTGAGACAAAGGGACATAGACGAGTAAGACGACTGCGTGGGCCCCACACTTATACCACGTTGTGTTAGAACTTATCGCATAATAGTCAGGATCGCAGTTTTGACCTTTGAGATGATGATCTCTAAGAAAACCCCAACGTTGTTCGCTGCAGCTCCTAATGCAAACAGAAAGAAGTCCTTCTTTTTGATAAGTCAGCAAATATTTTTTATATTTTATATTTATTTAATATGTAATATTTTTTATTTATTTAATTTGTATATATATATATTTTTTTATTTATTTAATATATATTTAAAATGTAATATTTAATATTTAATATCTCTCTCTAAAAATAAATCAGATTTAACCTCTAATACTGATGTGTGATTCAGGGTTACAAATACACACACACACACACACACAGACACACACACACACACACACACACACACACACACACACACACACACACACACACACATTTTTGTATTTTATCCTCAAATGCGTTAGTGATCAGGCTTTAGGTCTCCATGCTCTATTTATACATCTTAATGCTTTAATTAGTTACTTATTAATTATTTATTTCTGTCCAAGACTGAGTTTGATTGTTGACATGATATGAGACCATAGATCAGAATTTCAGCTTTTATTTCCTGATATTTGCCTTTAGACACTTGTTAAACAACTTAGAACATGGCATTTTTGGTGGCAGACCACCCAGTTTGTAGGTGAGCAAAAGTATTGAACCAGACAGTGTTAAAGTAAATAACACCCACTGACCCAGTGACATCAGCAAACTGTTGCATTTTTCTTTTGTATTGTTTTTCCAGGCTTTTACCACAGCCTCTTTCAGTTGATGTTTGTTTCGGGGGGTTTTCCCTTCAGTCTCCACTTCAGGAGAACTAAAACCTTGGCATGGTCTAAAACCTTCCACTTTTCCCGCCTGATTAAGTCCTTTATTGAGTTGGCAGTGTGTTTTGGATCATTTTCTTGTTCCTGCTGATTAGATTGGATGCATTTCTCTGTAGATTGTCAGACAGATTGTTCTTGTAAACATCTGCGTTCATTCTTCTGCTACCATCATGAGTTCCATCATCAATAAAGATTAGTGAGCCTGTTCCAGAAGCAGCCATGCAAGTCAAAGCCGTGACACTACCTCCACCATGTTTCACAGATGAGCTTCTATGTTTTGGATCATGGGCAGATCCCTATTTTCTGCACACTTTGTCCTATCCATCACTTTGGTAGAAGTTCATCTTGGTTCCAGATCTTCTGTGGCTCGTCTCTGTATTTCTTTGCAAATTCCAAATTGGTGATGTCACTGACTATGGTTTTGGGTTTTTCTGAACTGAAACATTGTGAGACAAACATTGTGAGAGTTTCTGAATTTCAAAACTGTTCCACATCTGGTTGTTACTACACCAGTGTTTATTTATTTTTATTTATTTTTTTTTTTTGCTTATACAAAAAGTGCCAAGTTCTAAGTTGTTTAACACATCTAGAGGTAATTATGAGGAAATGAAAGCTGGAATTCTTCATCTATTGTCTCCTATTCATCTTTCAATTTTAAAACCAAATGTTTCAGTGTATAGTAAAAATAAAAGAATTAGCCTAGACATTCCAATACTTTTGGAGGGGACTGTACACTGTGTAGTGAGCATTTATAGTGAAGAAGAATCCATTCTGAGAGAAAATCTGCAGTCTGATTTGGCAATATGGCACAATGCATAAAGGGCAGTTGCAGCTCATCCCAGCACCACCAAGCTGCCACTGTTGGGCCCTTGAGCAAGGCCCTTAATCTTCAAATGCTCAGCTGTATAAAAAAAATTTGATAAATGTAAGTTGCTCTGGATAAGGGCAACTGCCAAATGCCTTAAATGTAAATCGAAATGATGGTGGTCTAAATCACGCCAAGCTGCTGGGAAAAATCAGACTCCAAACTCCAGGGTTCTGTGGAAGATGTTGGTTGACCAGCCAAATATTATTTCATTCTATCTTTCTTTCGTTCTTTTTTTCTTTTGTTTTTGGTTTGCATTTTTTGGTAATGACCCACTGCCACAATTTCAGTGGAGCTTTTTGTACAGAACTCAGGCTGCCGTGCTCTCTCTCTCTCTCTCTCTCTCTCTCTCTCTCTCTGTCTGTCTCTCTCTCATTTCATTTGGAAAGGAGGAGTTTAATTGCAGAGCCAATTTAAGCTGGAAAGAGGCTTAAATGTTTGGGTCAGCGACAAGTGGTGGGTGACGAGGGGAAAAAACAGGTTGTGTAGAGTGAAGCGAATAACCTGATAAGAGAGAGAGAACGAGAAAGAAAGCTAGAGGGCAAAAAGACAACTGAAGAGTTACAGATTAAAAGTTTGCAGAGGTGATAAAAGTATGAAAAAAAATTACTCAGAGCTTCAAATTCTTTGCTAAAGTTAAACTGCAATTTAAGAAATTTAGCTAGCAACATAAATTAGCTTGGCTCATGACAAAGTATCCAATGTCTAATGGCATAAATCTAATCAAAACTCTTTTTTTCAATGTTAGGTAATATTCTTACTGCTTAAATGACCCCCAATTGACAGCCTGGGTTGTTGTAGAGAAGGAGGGACTGGTGCGATTTGGCCACTGGACTTGTATAGCAGGAATAGGAAAATTGTTTAGGTACTGCGTATAATTTTTGTATGTAGATGTGTATGGTTATAAAGACGTATATAGTTATTTATGATTGAAAGTATGAATTCATCATTGTCATTGTCATTATTACATTGATGGAAATAGTGTAGTAACACACACCTTTTCTCATGTTTAACCCAAAGCAACAATTGAGGGAGCCAAATTTCTCAGTGCACAGCATACATTGACTATTTTATCTGGAGGTGTAAGAACTTTAGGATGCTAAGCTTCACACATTTGAATCACAATTGTCCTTGAAGTATTGTATATTGATTCTTTGCCTCACTGATAACTCTCTTAGCATGGACCCAGTTGCTTTTCTTTTTGTAAAAGCTTGGATCTTAAGCTCAGCATTGTACAGACCAACTGAATCTGCCACTTCAAACCCTCTATCAGCTAGAATTACATCACCTGGGCTGAGGTGATCCTAAAATCCACTTCTTTCAGTAAAGTATTTGTCAGATGTTCTGCCATCCCACAATTTTGATATGAAACAAACTGTTTCTTGTGGTGTTATGTCAATTAGATATTTCATGGTAGGGTGATGTTTGTATTTTGTTTATGTCTGTGCTCTTGCTCTTGGGCCTCTAGGCTCTTTAAAAGACAGGATCTTTCCTGTCTAAATAGAGCTGCAATCAAAATTATTCAACCCCCATTGCAAATCAGGTTTATTGTCAAACACTTTCAGCTGTTTGCAATGAACAAATCAAACAAAAGCACTTGAAATCATTGAAACACATTTGAAACACAAAGAATGATTCAAGTGTTTTCCCCCAAATTCAACTGAAAATGCAACTTGCAATGATTTCTCAGTTTAAAAATTATTCAACCCTCTGAATAGAATCCCACAAAACAGCACAAATATGTAAAACAGGTGTTGGCTCAACACCTGATACAACTAATCAAGGGCTTCATTAGTTGCACCAGGTGTGCTTGAACTAGAACACATGAAATACCTGAACTGGCTAGGGGTAGAAAATGGATGAAATACCTGGACGAGGCAGAAAAAGCTATCAATGGCTGCAACCAGATGAGAAGGCAGGCTGTGAAAAACGTTTGAGTGACTGCAAAATACCTGCAGAAAGACTTGGTGGCAACAGGCACTGAGGTTTCAGTGAGCACAGTAAGGCGCGTACTAAACGCAGAAGATTTCCATGCTAGAACTCCAAGACATACACCACTACTGACCCAAAAGCACAAGAAATCATATAAATAAAAGAAGTTTGGGATTCTGTTCTGTGGAGCGATGAAACAAAACTGGAATTTTTCCGGCACGATGGATCAGCGGTATGTCTGGAGGAAGAAGAATGAAGAAAGAACACTCTGTCAACAGTTAAGCATAGTGGTGGCTCAGTGATGCTCTGGGGCTGCTTTGCATCCTCTGGCACTGGAAACCTGCAGCGTGTGTAAGGCAAGATGGATTCATTGAAGTTTTAGGAAATCCTAGGAGAAAACGTCATTCCATCTGTGAGAAAGCTGAAGCTTGATACCTTCTAACAGTACAATGATCCCAAGCATACCTCAAATTGCCTGACTTGAAGCCCATAGAAAATCTCTGGTGGGATTTGAAGAAGGTGGTTGCAGTATGCAAACCCAAGAATATTACTGAACTGGAGGATCTTGCTCATGAGGAATGGGCTAAGATTCCTTAGGAACCCTTAATTTTGACTGCAAATGTATCATTGGCATTGACAGCTAAAGCTCTTCTCAATTTGGCCAAAACACAAGTGCTGGAACGAGCCTTGCATTCAACACTTCAGTGGTGCTACCAAATGTTCTGCTGGCAGTTGGAATTTAGATCTTAAAGATACAACCAAGCAGTGAAAGGGGAAGGTTCATTTTCAGCCTCATAAGAGTTAATAACAGTTGTTGGAAAGGAGAGAGGTTTGTACCAGAGATTTGCACAAGGTTCTGTAGCAGAAATAATATCTCAAACTTTAAACTAATTGTAACTTGGAATATGTGGGGATTCCAGTCAATGCCTTCACCTTTTCAAATCTCCTCGTCGGTTAGTGCATCAGATAGAACAACAACTACCCAGTAATTTCAATAAACAAATCTGCTACAACTAACTGATGGGCAGTGGATAAAAGCCATGTTTGCCCTTCCTGTCGGCGTTCCTATAAGAATGTGACATCATGTGAAACTATGAAGCACCTTGGAATGTGTCTTAGGCCAGGTTCATACATACTCCGTTTGCAGTGCGTATGCATTTTTTTCATTCCCATGTTAACAGGTTAGAGCAGTCACACTGCACGTGGATGTCCAGTGCATAGCAGGAGCAGTGTGGTGCAGCAGGGCACCGATTGTTTTCACAACAAATCTATTTTTGCTGAGCTGCACGCACTGAATTAAAGTGATAGCGTATAGTTTGTGGTCAAAATGAACACGGATTGACTACAAAAATGTAGTTATTTCACTATAAATGCATATAATTAAAGTAGTCATCTTATTATTTCAAGCCCGGGATAAACCAAAGAAAGCCAAAAACACTTAGCAGGAGTTGCAAAAATAAATACTGCGGTCGAAATGATATCTAAAGTATATTTTTAATGTGAAATACACTACACAGCAGGTTATATTGTGTGGTATTGGGGGGCCACTTGTATCACAGCACAAAGCAGCAATCACATGACAGGCTGGTGGTCAGAGAAAGTTGTGAATGAGCCGCAGGATTTCTTGTATAAAGACTTAAATGCGAAAGTAAAGACAAGGTAGGCATTTTCCTCGGCTGTTTGTGTGGATGGTAATATTTCACTTAAAATGCTTGTGATGCTACCTTTTCAGATAAGAGAAGTACCATGTTTAAATGTTTTTCCACTTGCTTATTTACTTGCTTATATTCACTATACTGTGTACATATATATACAGTGGTGTGAAAAAGTGTTTGCCCCCTTCCTCATTTCCTGTTCCTTTGCATGTTTGTCACACTTAAGTGTTTCAGA
>JAFFST010045554.1:35274-49665 GCA_022414735.1 Noturus placidus
GGCCTGTGTGTGTTTCAGTTCCAGTGAAGGTGTTGCCTGTGTGTCTCAGTCCCAGTGAAGGTGTGGCCTGTGTGTCTCAGTCCCAGTGAAGGTGTAGCCTGTGTGTCTCTCAGTCCCGTGAAGGTGTGGCCTGTGTGTGTTTCAGTTCCAGTGAAGGGGTTGCCTGTGTGTCTCAGTCCCAGTGAAGGAGGCGTAGTCCTAGTGAAGTTGTGGCTTATCTGTCTCAGTCCCAGTGAAGATTTGGCCTGTGTGTCTCAGTTTAAGTGAAAGTGTGGCCTGTGTGTCTCAGTCCCAGTGAAGGAGGCATAGCCTGAGTCTCAGTCCCAATGAAGCTGTGGCCTGTGTGTCTCAGTCCCAGTGAAGGTGTGGCCTGTGTGTCTCAGTCCCAGTGAATGTGTGCTTTATTTTCTCAGTGCCAGTGAAGATTTGGCCTGTGTGTCTCAGTCCCAGTGAAGGTGTGGCCTGTGTGTCTCAGTCCCAGTAAAGGTGTGGCCTGTGTGTCTCAGTCCCAATGAAGGAGGCATAGCCTTTGTGTCTCAGTCCCAGTGAAGGTGTGGCCTGTGTGACTCAGTCCCAGTGAAGGAGGCATGGCCTGTGTGTCTCAGTCCCAGTGAAGGTGTGGCCTGTGTGTCTCTCAGTCCCACTGAAGGTGTGGCCTGTGTGTCTCTCAGTCCCACTGAAGGTGTGGCCTGTGTGTCTCAGTCCCAGTGAAGGTGTGGCCTGTGTGTCTCAGTCCCAGTCAAGGTGTGGCCTAAGTGTCTCAGTCCCAGTGAAGGTATGGATTGTGTGTCCCAGTGAAGATGTGGCCTGTGTGTCTCAGTCCCAGTGAAGGGGTAGCCTGTGTGTCTCAGTCCCAGTGAAGGAGGCGTAGTCCTAGTGAAGTTGTGGCTTATCTGTCTCAGTCCCAGTGAAGATTTGGCCTGTGTGTCTCAGTTTAAGTGAAAGTGTGGCCTGTGTGTGTTTCTGTTCCAGTGAAGGTGTTGCCTGTGTGTCTCAGTCCCAGTGAAGTTGTGGCCTGTGTGTCTCAGTCCCAGTGAAGGTGTGGCCTGTGTGTGTTTCAGTTCCAGTGAAGGTGTGGCCTGTGTGTCTCTCAGTCCCAGTGAAGGTGTGGCCTGTGTGTGTTTCAGTTCCCATGAAGGTGTGGCCTGTGTGTCTCAGTCCCAGTGAAGGTGTGGCCTGTGTGTGTCTCAGTCCCAGTGAAGGTGTGGCCTGTGTGTGTCTCAGTCCTAGTGAAGGTGGCGTAGCCTCTGAGTCTCAGTCCCAGTAAAGGTGTGGCCTGTGTTTGTCTCAGTCCCAGTAAAGGTGTGGCCTGTGTGTCTCAGTCCCAATGAAGGAGGAATAGCCTTTGTGTCTCAGTCCCAGTGAAGGTGTGGCCTGTGTGACTCAGTCCAAGTGAAGGAGGCATGGCCTGTGTGTCTCAGTCCCAGTGAAGGTGTGGCCTAAGTGTGTCAGTCCTAATGAAGGTGTGGATTGTGTGTGTCTCAGTCCCAGTAAAGCCTTGGCCTGTGTTACTCAGTCCCAGTAAAGGTGTGGCCTGTGTGACTCAGTCCCAGTGAAGGAGGCATGGCCTAATTGTCTCAATCCCAGTGAAGGTGTGGATTGTGTGTCCCAGTGAAGTTGTGGCCTGTGTGTCTCTGTCCCACTGAAGGTGTGGATTGTGTGTCTCAGTCCCAGTGAAGGTGTGGCCTGTGTGTCTCAGTGTCAATGTAGGAGGCGTTGCCTGTATGCCTTAGTCCGACTCAAAAACGTTTGGCCATGGTGTCCCAGTCTCAATGAAGGAGGTGTGGTCTGTCTTCCCATTATACTTTGCTACAGTCTCATTGAAGGATGTGTGGTCTTTGTGTCTTAGTCTCAGTGAAGGAAGTGTGGCCACTGTCTTCGCTTTAGTGAAGGAGGCATGGCCTGTGTGCCCATCATACTTAGTGAAGTAAGTGTAGCCTGTCACTCTCACAACATGTATTGCACTGAATCAAAAGGATAAACACACCTCTCCTAAATAACTGTTTATCAGATAACTATTAAAAATAGTGTATGTATAATTTCTTTTTTTTCCTCAAAAGTGAAATATGAAGTGTTTGGGGTTTTAGCACCACTGCAAAGTCAGCACACAGATATAAAGAAATAAAGAAAGAAAGAAAACAGAAGGCAGGAATAAAAATAAGCGCACTCACTGATGTCAAGTCAAGTTCACGGCTTGTTGTCGGGGAAACAGAAGAGCCGGTACATTTCCACCTCTCTATAGACTCAACACAATGGAGCTCCAGCGGATAAATGAGGCTGTCTGCGCTTTGTTCATCACCTCATTGTTATCGCAGCACACTAGCTAGCCACTTTTACTCCCTGTATAGCGCAATTACTTGTAATGCATGGGCTAACTGCTTATTTACTCCGCCACATGACACAGAATGGAAAATGTCAGATACAGACAGCGTGTCGGGTTCAGGGCCTTAGAGGTGTTGGTCTGTCAGAGTACTAATGAGGTGTGCTGCTGATGCTGGGCCATGAACAGTGGAACGCATGGCTTTGAGGAGGCTTCTCAGTGCAGGTGAGGGTCAAGGGTGGGGTCAGAACTTGTGTTCAGATGAGTGGAGAGACAGGATTTGTTGAAAAAGTGGAAGCTGATATTCGGCTGCTTCAGGAAGTCTGATACAGTACTATAGATAAATGAGCAAACAGTATATTAATACTTTAATTCATGCCATAATGATGATGATGATGATGATGATGTAAGACTGGGTAATATGACAATACAATATCCATATTGTGATCAATTATGTCCTGATATTCTTTTCTGAGATATCATGTGCTTTGTATCATTAATATTTTTATTACAGACTCTTATTTTTCAGACACTAAAATGTAAATGTTTGCGTGACACATATTGCATACTGTTTCAAGTATTGTGACATGATATCGACCACCCTGATGGTGATGATGATTGTGCTATGTAATGCTAAGTTAAGCGTTTTCAATGCTTATTTTTTTTTTATTAATGCTAAAAAGTGCAATTTGAAGACCTCATTTAGAGTCACACACATAGCAGCACGCAATTACCTCATTATTTTATTATTAAATGAAACCGTTAAAGCCCAATGACCACAACTTGTGGGGGTTGCTCGTCTCGATTTCATCACTCAGGAAACAAGACAATGTTATAAATGGAAGTGGTCGTGTCCTTTACAAACATGGTGTTTTATTGTTGTGTTATAAAGATCCGTAAGTAAATAGTATTCTCGTATTTTCATTCCTGTTTTGTTGTAAGTTGCATTTTAATTATTTATGGACAATTATACACATGCATTATAGAATATATGTTTTCTCCTTTTTCCCTATAGTTTTTTTTTATTGTTAATTTTATTTTTCTCTGTCTGTCTCTTTGGAATTGCATTAATACTGTAGTCCAAAAAAAAAAATAAGTTGCTTTATATATTACTAGATATCGGCCAATAGTGGATTTTACCGATACGATAACTAAGTTTGGCAGTACCTGCCGATAACCGATGAATCAAACATAGATAGTTTTTAAAATTGATACTGAACGTAAATATTGCTGAACTTTATTACAAAAATAAACAGTACTGACTGCACCATGAAATGTAGACTACTGTACTTAAATGAATGAAATTAAATAAATATTAATAAATATTAATGTAAATAAAAGATATATATCCAAACTGAACCAAAAAGAAACGCTCCAAATAACAAATAAAAATAGAGACATCCCAAATTAATTAAAAACACTTCAAATAACATGACGACATTTGTCAGCAATAGTTTTTATTTCACCTCTAGAGACTGCTCTCATACTGTATAATGACAGCAGACCCTTCTCAGCCGCTCTGGCAACGGACGCAATTGAGGAAAATTATCGGTGTGGATTTGTGCAGATAAACAATAGTTCCAGCAATCAGTTATCGGTACTAATTAATCAGCAAAACCGATCAATCGGTTGACCTCTACTTATTACTAACAAAGTCTTTATTATTCTCCAGAAAGGGTGGTTTTGAAAAAGACAAAAAAAAAACTTATACAAATATTAATAAATGTATTTTTAAAAGAAACAATTAATTAAACAAAGAAAATAGTGCAGGGCGTGACTTGCTTGTTATGAATTATGTTATGATTTAGCATGAAACTTTGGGCAGGCCATATCACTAAAATATTTACATGTTACGGAAGGGGCTTAAAGCTATAAAGCTTTAATCTTCAGGTCAGAGAAGTTTACAATTTGGGAGGTTTCTCAGTAACATGACAAGCTTACCTGAACATACCTGTCTCTACTGTGTTGTGGTGATTTTATTATTGTGTTTGTTGTAGTATATTTTTTCCTCTTTTATTTATAGTAATTTTGTTTTCTTTTTTTTCCCTTTTCCTTTTTTTTCCGAGCCGCCAGCATAATTAAGAATCTGGTCCTAATGACTTGTCTGTTTAAATGAAAAATATATATAAATAAATAAAGTGTAGATGGTGTTAGTGTAATCTCAGGCAAACGAATGAAAGAAATGTACCATCTGAGCTTTAAGATGTAAATGATCGTTCATGTGTGAGCATTTATAATGAAACATTAACTCTAGAATTAATAGATACGCTGAAGAAATAAATTCTGAGCAAACAACTCCCAGATGGTGTTGCTTTCACGAGCAATGCAATTAATATGAAAAATTCACTTTCTCTAAAACATTAGCACTGCCAGATGATTCCTAATTTATTAGGAAGTTAAAAAGTAAACGGTTAAAATGATAATTCAGCCACAAAAAAAAAAAATAAGCCAAAACTTACAAATGTACTTTGTTTATGGTGTGGTTTCTGACACGCTGCTATCTGTAAACATGGAGAGAAGAGGGTAAAATGGGCTTGGGTTTATCTAGAAGCTTTTTCCTTAGCACAATTTAATGTCAGACTCATTTTGCGTTCATGCTAACAAGTGGCGATCATTTCTTTTCTACATTTCCTCAGTTCTAGCTATGATGATGCTATAAAGCAACAAATCCAAATCCATATGATCGTCTCAAAAGATTCCTCAGACGAATCTTATGGTTTCATCTTATTCTGTCATAGAAAATGTGTATAGAGACATTAGAAAAAAATATAAAGCTTGGAAGGATGTAGTGAATGTACGTTGCTAGCACACTTTGCAAACCTAATCTGAGAACGAAGCCGAACGCGTAACATGTAAAACAAACACTTTTTACACTAATGTGTGATTCAATTTGTGTTTAATTAGTTCACTTTAGAAGCAATATATTGCTATTTGAGTGTCTTAAACATGCTGGATAGGCCACGCCCACAAGCATAATGCTACATGGCTGCAAGAGACTACAAGCGACGTAAAAGACATGCTATTGTGAACGTAGCGTAAAAGTATAAGGTCGGAGGCGTGGATTAACTTTTATGTTATATTTACAGATGATAATATAATTCGTTTGCATATTTGCATATGAATATTTTAAATAAGCCTAATTCTGCCTTGTTATGAAGTTGCTTATGTACAAGTGATTTCATTTTTCGCAGAGTGTGTGATTTGTCTCAGCTTATCGACTGTTTGTTTTCGAGCGAGATTGACATTTTAATATTTTTGGCAAATGATGTCTCTAATGTAAGTACAAGTGGGCGTGGTTAGTGTTTGTAGCTGTTCCATATTTCATGATGACATTTCCTACAGATGTACATCTAGTGTGAGATCGGAGCATGATAGCATCACTCTGAGAGCAGTGACCTGCTCCAACCCTTCACTAAACAGGTCTAATTTGTACTTCTAAAATGGCACACGTTTTTGCTTCTTTTTTTCCTCCAAAAGCTGAATCCTCCATCCAGGAGTCTAATTGTGAAAATATATTTTGTCTTCCTCTCCTTAGCCTCTCTATCTCCTTCTCCCACGCGCCTGTCATGCCTGGCACTGGTCCTAATTAAGGAAAGTTTGCGGGAGCTGGCACAGCTGAGCCGCGGGCAATTATTCAGCACCAAGTGTCATCACCCCTGCAGCTGAAGTGGTGGGCACAGCATCTCATCTCACACTTCGACTACTGCACCTCCTCCCTGTCATGAGGGGCTAAAAGCCCTGACACACACACACACAGACACACACACACACACAGCCTATGCATATAAAAAATGAGCATGTCTGCATTTTAAGCTGTGCTGATATTGAATTTTTATTATGAAAACTGTCTAACCTTTTATCACTGTTTATGCTATTATAATATAATAATTTAATTAAATGAAAATGATATGCCAGTAGGGATCATCTCCATAAAACCCTTATGACAAACCCTTCTGACATCATTTACACCAATACATGATGTCATAAACAAAACTCCTCTAATACTCTACTTAATTGCCACCTATTACATTTCATCTAGGGCTGTCTATCAATTTATGTTCTTAATTACGATCAATCGCACACATAACCGAAACCTCTCCTAATCCATTACATTGTAACCAAGACACCTCCTAAAGTGTTACGAAACCCTGAATAACTGAAACCCCTTCTAATGCGTTACAACATAACCGAAACCCATCTTAACGTGTTATAACATAACCGAATCCCCTCCTAATGCGTTACAACATAACTGAAACCTTTCCAAATGAGTTACATTGTAACCAAAACTCCTCTTAATGCTTTACAACATAACCGAAACCTCTCCTATTACATTACATCATAACCAAAACCCCTCCTAATGGGTTACAACATAACCGGAACCCCTCCTAATGGCTTACAACATAACCAAAACCCCTCCTAATGGGTTACAGCATAACCGAAACCTTTCCTAATGAGTTACATTGTAACCAAAACTCCTCTTAATGCTTTACAACATAACCAAAACCCCTCCTATTGCGTTACATTGTAACCAAAACCCCTCTTAATGTGTTACAACGTAAATGAAACCCCTCCTATTCCCTTACATCATAACCGAAACCCCTCCTATTGCATTACATCATAAATGAAACCCCTCCTATTGCATTACATCATAAATGAAACCCCTCCTATTGCATTACATCATAACCGAAACCCCTCCTATTGTGTTACATCATAAATGAAACCCCTCCTTTGTATTGCATCGTAACCAAAACCCCTCCTAATGTGTTACAACATAACTGAACCCCCTCCTATTGCGTTACAATATAACCGAAATCACTCCTAATGTGTTACAACATAACCGAACCCCCTTCTATTGCATTACAACATAACCGAAACCCCTCCTATTGCGTTACATTGTAACTGAAACCCCTCCTAATGCGTTAGAACATAACCAAACCCGCTCCTATTGCACTACAAAATAACCTAAACCCCTCCTATTGCGTTTCATCGTTACCGGAAACCCCTCCTATTGCATTACATCATAACCGAAACCCCTCCTAATGCATTACAACATAACCAAAAGCCCTCCTATTGCGTTACAACATAACCGAAACCCCTCCTATTGCACTACAACATAACCGAAACCCCTCTTATTGCATTACAACATAACCGAAACCCCTCCTATTGCACTACAACGTAACCTAAACCCCTCCTATTGCACTACAACGTAACCTAAACCCCTCCTATTGCGTTACAACGTAACCTAAACCCCTCCTATTGCACTACAACGTAACCTAAACCCCTCCTATTGTGTTATATCATAAATGAAACCTCTCCTATTGCATTACATCATAACCGAAACCCCTCCTATTGCACTACAACGTAACCTAAACTCCTCCTATTGCATTACAACGTAACCTAAACCCCTCCTATTGCACTACAACGTAACCTAAACCCCTCCTATTGTGTTACATCATAAATGAACCCCTCCTAATGCGTTACAACCTAAGCAAAATTCCTATCATCATATGTGTACATCAGGGGTGCACAATAGGTCGATCGCGATCGACCGGTCGATCGCAAAGGAAGTGCGGGTAGATCGCCATTCAAAAAAATAAATAAATAAATAAAATGTTAGCATTGATGCACAAGACAGCCAGTCTGAGATCTGTCTTTTCTCTCACCACGCGTGTTAAAACGCACCAGCGCTAAAGACTAGCGAGCGAAATCACCGAGTTGACTTTTTTCAGTATTTTAAAGACAAACCCCAGCTCCCAGTGTGCACATTAATATCAGTCACCACGGACAATGAGGTCTGCGACCACACTGCGCTACTACACACTGATGTGAGATGGTTTAGTAGGGGTAAATTCATGCAGAGATTTCAAGAGCTCTTTCCAGTGAGTTTGTTTTTGCTGTTAAACATGCAGAATACCCTCAACTCAATGATGATCAGTGGCATTTTTAACCGATCTGACCAACATGTTAAATGAGCTTAATTTGGAGTTGCAAGGAAAAGACAATTGGTGATCAATATGATCAGCTCAGCTAATGCCTTTAAACGGAAAATGCACCTTCTGTCCTCAAAGCTGCAGCACCATGAACTTCCAAAACCTCACGTCAGAGCTGGAGACGCAGTGGAAGGCTTGTGCGAAGTTTAACATTGCACTGCATGGAGCAGATTGACAGCTGTCCGTCAGAGTTTCACAGACTCTTCCAAGACTTTGCTTTACTGGAGCCAGTCGCTACTATTATTTCCGTGAGTCAGCCCTTTTCCCACATGAAGATTATTAAGTCCAAATACCATTCCACAATGACTGATCATCATTTGGAGGTCTGCTTGAGGCTGGCTACCAGCAGCTACTGTCCGGACTATGCAACCCTGGCTGATTCTATTCAGTGCACGTCATCAAAGTAAGGTACTGACCAAAAATGTACTGAAGTGTAGTGTGTCATAAGGGCTCATGAAGTTATGCAAGGTAAATGAACATATGTTGTGTGTATATATATTTGAAGTACATTCAGTATATATATGTTTCACATTTTTAGTGTAGGTAGATCTCCCTGACTGGTCATGTTAAAAGTAGCTCGCAAGTCAAAAAAGTTTGTGGACCCCTAGTGTACATCATACAAACATGCGTGTTTGTCTGCTCCCTCTGCTCTCAGTTCATGCCAGATGACTCCTTTTCAACAACACTGTATAGCAACAAATAAGCTGTTTGTGTAAGAGCGCCCCCTTGTGAATCATCTTTAGTTTGCTAAATTTGAGAGCACTTTACAGGCTTACAGATTTACAGGCTAAGCTTAAAAGCAGTTTTATGTGAAAATGAGAAAAAAGAACCACAAGAGAGTCGGGTGTTCAGAGTTATAATACATTACCTGACCTGTTTAGTGGATAAGTTGTGACCTTTGGTTCTCTAACCCTGACATTTTCAATGAGCAGGTAAAGTAATCAATCATGCAAAATGACCTTTTCCACTGTATGCAAACTTGTTTCTCAGCACTTAACTGCACTGACATGAAGTTTTACAATAAATGAGAAAGTGCTTTATATTAAAAGTGTCACTGCATGAATTTATTATCAGAGAAGTACAAAGCATAAAATAATAGCTTGACATGATCAGATAGGATGTGTCAAGTCAAGATTATTTCTCAGATTTTTTTCTGCCAGTGAAAATAGGAAAATGGCCTCTGTGCTCAAGGCCAGCGAGGTTATCCTTCATGTTTATTTCCGAGTGCCGAGGTGCAGGCTGCGGGTCAGAAAATATTCACCCCAACCTGCAGGATATTCGCAGCTTCTGAACCGTGATAAATAAAGAACATACACATTTATGTGCTTGTAGATGGAAGTGGATTCTACTACAGCCAGAAGCAGGCAGTTCCACTGACCAATAGTGCATAAACGTCTAAAAATAAGCGAGCGGAAAAGAGCAGAAGTCTGGACCGCCGGGCATTTTTCTTCTTCCCCAAATGAAGCAATGGAGAATTCACTTGTGTAGGCGGAAGTGTTTCTTCTAGGGTTTTTTTCTGGATTAATGCTGTCATTAGCGTCTGAATTTCAGAAGTGAGAGAGCTGCGGTGAGAAGAACTTCCACCACACAAAATGAAAAACAAAGAAACCAACAAAAAACGATAAACCTTTGAATAATTGCACCATATTTAATCTACAAAGCAGTGTATCGGTGATAATGGTGATGATCGTCCGTTGAGTTGGTCCATTTGGTCCCGGCGAAGATGTGAAATCCACATCAATCGGACATTAATGCGGCTAATTAACAGTGTGACATGAAATTAAAAAGAAGGGGTGAAAGATTTGGTTTGAAAGAAGTTTTTTTTTTCCCCAGAGAAACCCTTAAAGAACTGTTGAAAAGTGTGCGGGTCAAACTCTAGTGCTCAATATTTTCTTTTTAATAGCTAGAATCTGTCAATGGTTTACTTTTTTGCACTTGGTACTAGGTACATTCTTAGAGGGTTCCAAAATAACTTGCATTCCAGTACCTTTAAGAATTCACACAGAGGAATAACTAAAGAACCCTTAAAGATGTAGCCAGCATGTTGTCCTGGCACTGCACCTGATATGCTGAGCTATTAATGGTCATACAGTATCTCACAAAAGTGAGCACACCCTCACATTTTTGTAAATATTTCATTATATCTTTTCATGTGACAACACTGAAGAAATGACACTTTGCTACAATGTAAAGTAGTGAGTGTACAGCTTGTATAACAGTGTACAACCAAAGGCAACCAGGTGAGGAGTACAAAGACAAGTGCATCCTCAAACGGAAGGGGGAGGAGCACAAGGTCTCTAACATCCACCAGCTCCGTGATGTCATCATGGAGGAGTGGAAGAGGACTTCAGTGGCAACCTGTGAAGCTCTGGTGAACTCCATGCCCTAGAGGGTTAAGGCAGTGCTGGAAAATAATGGTGGTCACACAAAATATTGACATTTTGGGCCCAATTTGGCCATTTTCACTTAGGGGTGTACTCACTTTTGTTGCCAGCGGTTTAGACATGAATGTCTCTGTGTTGAGTTATTTTGAGGGGACAGTAAATTTACACTGTTACACAAGCTGTACACTCATTACTTTACATTGTACCAAAGTGTCATTTCTTCATTGTTGTCACATGAAAAGATATCAAATATTCACACAAATGTAAGTGGTGTACTCACTTTTGTGAGATACTGTATATTTTAAGAGCAATTATTTGAAACAGTTAGTTTATAGTAACCCAACCCACCATCGAAACCACGGTCTAACTACTGCATATACTATAGTATCTATATACTGTAGTATCTATAGTACCTTGTGGCAGCATTGTTGTTCATAAAAGCATTGGAAAACGTCCAGACAATGTTTTTTGAATCATCAGCTGTCTGGTTTCAGTGGGCCGCTGTAGCATCAGCTTCTTGCTCTACAGAGTCGAACCTTATGTGGTCTTCCGCTGCAGTAGCCCATCTGCATCAAAATTCAATGTGCATCCAGTTATTATTAACATGGAGTGAATGGATTGTTGTATTGTAGCACAAGAAAATTCAGCTCCAATCTTTTTAATGCTAACTAGGCCTAAATTGAACATCACACACATGTAATGTGTGTAAGGCTCCAGCTTTTGAACTCCAGGGGCTGTGCTCGTCTAATTCCACAGTGTTAATTACAGAAGCCCATCAGTGTTGAGGGAGTGATGAGTGTTCCGATGAGAAGCTGCGCCTGTTCCCCATCATTAAGCCACCACTAATGATGGTGTCAGATAAATAAGAGGAGAAAAAGAGGATAATGGGGCCTGCTGAGCTTTAGCTGAGCCCACGGGGAGAGAGATCTGAGTCGCACTGCTGCCAGAACACACCAAGGGACATCGGACATGAGTGTGATCCCGCCTCTCCTTGCCTTGCCTCGCCTCGCTTCTCCTCTCCAGAGCACCGCTGACGATGTGATAACAGAAGGGAAGACAAAGAGCAACTCTCGGCACAGATGCGGAAATGTCAGCACTTATTCACACTCGAGTCAAGGCGACACAGAATTTATACTGAGTCACACTGGTTTTGCACGACCAAGGCTGTGTGAGGTGCAAAACTACTTCACGCCACTTTCTTGCTTTCTCTGAAGAGCGAAAGTGATTTATCTGTGTTATGTACAATAAATTACCTCTAAAGTATGTTATTTTAAACATTCCAAAAATAGCGATTATAATTGCTTGTTTCATTGGTTTATAAAGTCTAAGAAACAAGCAATAAAAGATAATATCTATGAATGCAAATCTGATCGATTATGTAAATCAACATCCTGTAAATATTAGAAACAGTAATATTAATTACATTTGGGATTTTGATATCGATTTACTTCACAATTTATTAAACAAAAGCAAAACTTTTCAAAGTATTATGTCACGGTTAACATTAGGCAAGTTAGGTACTAGCATAAGCTAGCATAGCATGCAGGATCAGTACCTAAAACTTTCTCATGTCATTAAATGTAATTCATGAATTAATTTGCATACTGAATGTGATGGGACCAAGTTGTGACATCACAAACTGACCTCTTATATAACCCCTTCTCCCGAGAAAAGACGACTATTTATTTTAACAACATATTTCTGAGTTTAACATTTAAGTCATAACTTTTAATAGTAGTTATCTAATATGTCTTAACAAGTTCATGTGTTAATCTTCATAATTAATTATATTTTTTGTTTTTTAGCTTAAAGTTTCAGTTAAAATTTTTATTGACATGTTGCTCTGTTTTCACCTTGGTGAACAGTTTTCAACATAACCCACAATGCCTTTCTGATAGCAGTGCAGTGGGATTTAGCCTTCGCTTAATCTCTACCTACAGAGAGCGATGCAGCTCTTAAGTGCTGTTGCCCATCATGCGTCTCTCACAGTCTCACCTGTACACTCTGCTCAAACAGATCACTTCCAAAGCTTCAATTTTCACACTAATGTTATCAACTGTCAACAACATTGCCACCGCTCTTTATCTAGTAGATCACTAACTAGCCGAGCATCACGGAACTTTGAGTCCAGTGTTTGCGCTAACGTCTGCACAACGTTTACACTGGATTTCTCATTAGTATGAAGTTGAACAACACTGAAAACCTCATGAGCAAAACTTCTCACAGAAACAATTTTTCTAACAAATCAAGAAATTTTCACCAGAATTGCTAAACATCCATTCATCCATTCATCCATCCATCCATTCATCCATCTTCTATACTGCTTATGCTTCCTTCAGGGTCACGGAAATTTCTAAACATGTGACAGATATTTCAGTATAAACATATTTAATGTATTTCAGAGTCGAGTTTGACGTTAAAGGTTCCTTCTTACACGTAAAGTCTGATAACTGAGAGTCCTGGATATTTATAAGGGATGATGTTTTATCCACAGTGCCATTGGAGCTGAGCTGCTTTTTAAGGTTTAATTCTTTTTAACGTTCTAATATTTGAATAAGATGGCTGTCCGTGGCTTCGCTTTGACCCAAATGCATAATTTATAGATCTGACAGCCCTGCAACACTGAACATAATAACGATAAACACTGCAGTGAGGAGAAAAATCAGCTGCCCTTTGCTTCTTCCACTTGAGAATATAGCGCAGAGAAACTTGAGGACGAACGTGCAGAATCGTCATACGAGAGCTAAACAGCGTTTTGTTTTTTTTAATAAAGGCCTACTGCCTTGACTGACCTGATCAGCCATGCGTCTAATCCCTGAGATTTGACTATCTGACAAGTCAGACCATCTCTAAGTGCTTTTATAGATATAAAAAAATAATAAACAGGCGTTGTGTGATTCATGCTTCGGTTGAGTTTTGAGTTTTTCGTCAGTTCAGCGCAGCAGGTGGTGTTTAACCCTCCCACATTAACATTTCAGCTTCTCAGCGTTTCAGCTTTCAAACACAGACAACAGAGGAAATAAATAAATAAATAAATCACACATCCCAGGAGAAATGCTGAAAGCACTATTCAAGCACGCACGCTAGCATAAAGGTTTGTCAGAATTCAGCAGAGGAAGATATTACTAATAGAGTTCTCTGTGGATATTGATAAAGAATGCTTCAGCCGGTGCTCTTACAGCCCAGTCAATTCCAATCAACCTCACTTTATGACACAAGCTCACCACAGAAAATTCATTTCCTCCACAATTGCCCGTGTTACTTAAACTAAGCATTTGCCAGGTTGTAAGCTGTAGGGAAAAAAATTATTTTATAAAAAAAAAAAAAGTAAATTAATAAAAAACCAAAAGGTTTGCTGCATCTACAGGATATGCTCCAGCTTTAATCAACACACCTGGCAGTCATTTTCAGGCCCTAGCAAAGACCTTGATTAGCATCAGCATTGTGCTAAATAGGATGGAAACTGAATGCAGCGGGAGGGACGATCTTCCAATGATTTGCGTTTCAAAAGAAAAAAGACATCTGCATTCCTCTGTGGAAAAGCGAAAGTGGCCAGGTGGGGGAAAATATCAATCTGAACATGAACGTTAGTAAGTTTAAACCAGAATACATGCAGAGTATTACATATTTTTTTTTGTTTTTATGAAATAACCAAAACATGTTACAAACATCTATATACAAACAAATATATATATAT
>JAFFST010045554.1:56739-67066 GCA_022414735.1 Noturus placidus
TGGATTACCTCTGTTGGATTTACGTTTGGGATTACACTGTTTGACACTGTTTGTAAATAAAGCACGGTTCGCACTGCAATTGCGTCCTGCCTCATTCTCCGCCGTCACGAGACGTGACAGGGCCGCATCAGAAGGATGAAAGAGCCGCATGCGGCTCCGGAGCCGCGGGTTGCCGACCCCTGGTTTAGGAGATGCATACATTATTTAATAATTATTTCAGCATTTTGTAAGGGTTGCCAATAATTTTAGCATTGATTGTACTCTGATGTGCTTTAAAATACTTTTTTTAATCCGTCTCAGTATTGTTGTACAGAAACTGTTTAGAGCAATACATTTATTATTTATTATTATTTTATTTATTTAATGATCTCTAAACCAGCAACGAAAGTTTTAGCAGCTGTGTGAGCTTTGAGATGAAGCTTTGAGACTCATACAAATTTTTTTATATCTGTGCATGTTTACAGTGGCATTGCCACTGATCCTGTCGGAAAACAACGGAGGGATATAGGGATTGAGGGATTAAGGGAGATGTTAATACCGTGGTGGAGTCATATTTAGTTGATCAATTGAAGTTAGGAGCAAAAGTCTATAGCGCACTACAAGGGATGAAAAAGCCGTTTGACTTCCTCCAAATGTGTGTGTGTGTGTGTGTTAGAGAGAGAGAGAGAGAGAAAGAGAGAGAGAGAGAGCGTCTCTAATTCTGCATCTAAAAAAAAGTAAGGAATAAAGGAAGTGAGGAAGAAAGGAGGGAATTGGAATGAATAATTCAGACGAACACATTTCACACGCAGGTGGAGTTATTAATCTGCAACGTAGCACAGACGCTCGTGCAGCCTGTATAAAGGATTATGAGTTGCAGAACGCTGGACAGAGGTGCTCCATCTCTGTCTCCATGTACCTCACACGCCCAGTTAAAAATGGTACGGCCCGACCCAAATCATGATTAACATCACAGAGAGGAAGGAGAAGGCACCAGAACATTCACAGCTTCTTCCCCCAGTTACACACAGCTGTGCTACATCTGCCCCCAAGTGGGAATTCATGCACAGAGTTTAGTGTTCCCAATTAGTGGGATTAGTGTTCCTGAGATCCACCACAACCCTGACCAGGATAACACAGATTGGATAGAACACAATGATTTAAAAAATATATATTCATTTATTTTTAAAAAACGAAAATAGATTTAAAAATATGACCATGTTGGTTTGTAGTTTTGTTTTCATCTTCTTCTTTATCATTGTCTTCTTTTTCATAAATGGTGCACGTATATAGCGCTTTTATCCAAAGCGCTTTACACTGTGTCTCATTCACCCATTCACACACCAATGGTAGCAGAGCTGCCATGCAAGGTGCTAGCTTGCCATCGGGAGCAACTTGGGGTTCAGTGTCTTGCCCAAGGACACTTCGGCATGTGGAGTCACATGGGCCAGGAATCAAACCCCCAACCCTACGATTAGTGGACCACCTGCTCTACCACCTGCGCCACAACCACCCATATTCTTCTTCTTTTTCTTCTTTGTAAGAGTTGAAAATGTTACAGTGTTGTTTCTGGTTCATTGGGGTTTAATCATCTTCTTCTTTTTTCTCTTCATCATCATCATCTTTCTCTTCTTCTTTCTCGTCTTCTTTCTCATCTTCATCATCATCTTTATCTTCTTACATCTCCTCTTTTTCTTCATCATTTCATCTTCATCTTCTTCTTCTTCTTCTGCCTCTTCTTCTTCTTCCTCTTCTTATTATTGGAAGACATGAAAATGTGTCCGTTGTTTTTGGTTCTTTGGTTTTCTTCTTTTTCACCTCTATTTATTTTTCGTCTTCTTTGTGTGCTTCTTCCTTTCTTAGGAATTGAAAATGTGACTGTTTATGGGTGTTTTGTTTTCTTATTAATGATTCTCTTTGTTTGTTTGTTTGTTTGTCTGTTTGTTTTTAATAAAATTAGGCTTGAACTTGTGTCATAAAATAGAACAGCCAATCAGAGCCCAATATGCAAATACACCAGTTTACCAGGATATTGGGAGGTGTATGTAGTGATTTTTCTCAATAATGATTCTTTGTGGATCCACCATGTTGAGAAATGTATCAATAATTAACAAAAAATATATTTGCTCTATGTGTGTGTGTGTGGTCAGTCGGGGCCATGTGATGCATGTGAAGCTTTAAAACCTGATGTGAGTGATTAATGCCGGATGTTTCCCCGGTGGTGCTGATAAGATGCTGCCTAAGATAAATGTTTCATCAGAGGCATAGAGCATCAGGTTCTATTGAACATCTGTCAGAGAGCCACTGTCCACACACACACACACACACACACATATATATATATATATATATATATATATAGAGAGAGAGAGAGAGAGAGAGAGAGAGAGAGAGAGAGATAGTAAATATATGTGTGTGTGTGTGAGAGAGAGAGAGAGAGAGACAGAGAGAGAGAGACAGAGAGCGAGAGAGACAGAGAGAGAGGGAGACAGAGAGAGAGAGAGAGAGAGATAGTAAATATAATAAATATATGTGTGTGTGTGTGTGTGTGTGTGTGTGTGTGTGTGTGGACAGTGGCTCCCTGACAGATGTGTGTGTGCGTGTGTGTGTGTGTGAGGGAGAGAGAGAGAGAGAGAGTTAAATATTGATTAATAAATTTCTCAATGTGGTCATTCCATAATAAATCATTAGTGAGCTCAATCACTAATGCTAATTAGAAACACCTCAGTCCTGTATGCCCCTCCCACTTCACTGGGCTCTCCTGCAGCTCAGAGAGAAAGTAAACAGTGAAATAAATAACCCCTGTGTGCCACGTTATTATAGCGGCGTCGGACTAATCACCGAGAGATACAGGACATCAGTCTGCGAGTCTACGAACAATTTGGCTGTTTGCGTTTACACGTAGAATGTGGAATCGATGATGTCGCCTCGCCAGTCGTATTAAATTAAAGGAAAACCTTTCATTAGGCTTGCTGATGTGGACAGATCTACTCCCATTAGTGAGCCAACATTAGCCGCCTAATAGGAAAAGAAGACAGATGAGCGCGTGAGAAATGAGGAAAATGATCTGTTCGCTCTGTGAGGATGAGCCACGGCTGCTTTCAGTGCTTTCATTCGCACAAACATTTTATTTCTTTATTTACTTACTTACTTACTTACTTACTTACTTACTTACTTACTTACTTAGCTGCCCTGGTTTGGGGGAAAAAAGTAGGGAGAAGTTTAGTGGAGGAGATGACTAAACAACATGTCATACTTCTGTTTTAAGGCATTTGAAGGTGCAGTAGTTGATTTGTTTTTATTTCTTTCTAGATTAAATAACCTGTAAAATATATACAACATGTTAAACAATAATGGTCTAAGCCGTGATCTCAGCACAAAAGTGCTATTATTCGGTTGAGAAAACCACATTATGGCCCAAAGTGCTAGTTTGTGTTTACTAGTGATGGGAAGTTCGGATCATTTTACTGATTCGGATCTTTAAATCCTGTTCAGCAAAATGAACGGTCCTTTTCCGAGTCATTTCGTTCATTTCAGGAGAATATAATTAAAATGTTACATGTCGGGGGTTTCTTCCGGGTACTCCGGTTTCCTCCCCCTGTCCAAAGACATGCATGGTAGGCTGATTGGCGTGTCTAAAGTGTCCGTAGTGTATGAATGTGTGTGTGAGTGTGCCCTGCGATGGACTGGCACCCTGTCCAGGGTGTACCCCGCCCTGTGCCTGATGCCTCCTGAGATAGGCTCCAGGTTCCCCGTGACCCTGAAAAGGAGTAAGCGGTTGAAGATGGATGGATGGATGGATGGATGGATGGTAAATTCCCCAACACATCGAGTACTTCTTGTACTCATCACATTTGGAATATAAAATAAACTATAGGTTAATGCAGCCAAGGCCGAATTATGAGAAACAGAAATGATTCATTAATAGCTTTGCATTAGGTCTTCAGGCGATGCAGTCTGTTAGTTCACCTCAACTCCCGATCCGAGTCGTTCTTACTTTTGTCACGTCACATTTGTCACGTCTGTTCCCCCGGAAACAGAAATGATTAGTTCACCTCTCCAGTCTTTGGGTTCGAGTCGTTCGTTTGTCACGTGAATGCAGTGGGGCTGTGACATGAAGAATGAACGACTCGAACCCGAAGACTTGAGAGCTGAACTAATCATTTCTGCTTCCGGTACTGCATGGTCCATTCCCTGTACAGAACCTATGGGGATGTTGCAGCGCATATGCAGTCAAAAATAAACAAATCACTCTCTGAGACAACTCGTTGTACCCAAGTCATATTAAGGATTGACACATCACTAGGGTTTTCATTGGCCTCTTTTTATACCCACACCCCCACCAGCCTTTCACTCCGCCCCATTTTATTTTGTTCAGAAAGAAAAACATGACTGAAGGTTGTAAGTGCCCAGCACAGCCAGGTATTAATTAAGAATTGCTGAATCTTACCTTTATAGATGGGTTCTGCTTAGAACCCTTTCTGATAGCGTATTACATGGATTTCGTGTATTACATGGAACCTTTAAGAGCTCCCTAGAGGGACAACTGAAATACTCTTCAAAAAGGATTCAAGTTGCACAGCTAAAAAAATACATAAATATTTTTTTCATAAGAGTGTTTTTTTTTATTATTATTTATTTGTTTATTTTTGCATATTATTTACTTTGTAATGAACTTGACGATCGTCACGTTGTGATGAAAGTCTTGACGCTTGCGCTATATCTCTTTCAGGATTGTTGACAGAAATGCACAACGATTTGCATCAAGGACAAAAATCTGCTTATAATTTTTAAAAATAAAAAGCAGGACATGGAGCATTATGCATCGACTGGAGACCTGCTTTGATCTCAAATATCCTTCTCTTGTCAGGAGCATCGTTGTCGTGCTGCCGTTATTGTTAGTGGAGTGACAGCGATGACTTGGGGGGTGTGGGTGTATGGGTGATGGGGTGGTGTAGAAAGGGACGATCTTTAAAAATGACAGGCCACATCCATCAGGTTTACCGAGGTGCCAGGAGGCATAAAAAACACAGGATCTGATATGCATATCTCTATAATTAGGTGGATGAATAATTCATAGGGACTGGAGTCAATATCACACACACAGCTGACCATGAGCTGATGAAACCTGTGTGTGTGTGTGTGTGTGTGTGTGTGTGTGTGTGTGTGTGTGTGTGTGTGTGTGTGTTCGATCATTCAGAAAGGAACCTTCCGATTTATTTAATCTTCACATTTTGCAAATGATGTGCTAATCTGATTGAAACTGCCAGCAGGGATATCGTTGATGGGGATCTGGACTGGAAAAGAAATTAGATTAATAGATTAATGAGCTGAGTGGAGATGAAAATCCTCCAAACTCACACACACACGCTGTGTTTTTCTGTCAGCGCTCAAACAGCGCCAGAGTTGAAAGAAATCATTCAGCTGATAATTAATCGACGCAATTATTCGCTCAGTCGGATTTAGTAGATTGGCCAGGACCTGCCTGGTTCCAGAAGTTCGGCTTTTTAATGTAGGAGTAAAAGTAAGAAGTGTATAGCTAATTGTTTTATACCACAGTGCTGTTGAGTTCCGGATTCTGATTGGTCCTTACTAAATCGTTTCCATGGTAACAGCTCATTCACAGGGACTTGTATAGCAGATACTCCCCTAATAACAAACAGATTAAAAAACTGTGTAATTGTTGATCTGTGTGGAGGTGTTTATGGAAGGAGTCTCCATTGTCTGAGATAAAGCTGTAACTATACATTTTCAGACATTCTGCTTCTTTTCGGTTTTTCAGTTCCAAACAACAACAAGCTGCTTTTTTTTGTTTTATTAACTTCGACAGAGATAAAAAAAAAATAATAAAAAAAGAAGCTGATGAGGGAATGGCTGTTTATCACTGCTATAACTTGCTTTATGGACATTCCACAACACTAAATGTAACTATAAATGGTTAGAAGTTCTTTAAGAAATAAAACATTGTAATCATTGCTAAATTGCTCTGGTATATATGTGGAATAAAACACTTGGGGTCACAAAGGTAAAAATAGTCATGACTGAATGACTTTCTTCCTCCCTATCAGACTAGGGTGGGGTGTGCCTTAATTTCTGAAGGCAGAGTTCCTTATGTCATAAGTGGATTTGGATGGTAAAGTAGTCGCAGTTGAATTTGTTATATACTTTTATGAGGTTTATTCTGTCGTTTTTGAAGCTGTTTTTGTAAAGCTAGTGTTGAGGTGTTGATGAGAGAGAGTGATGATCACTGGTGGCTTTAGCACAAAACTAAAGAAGCATAATTCAGACCCTAAGCATCCCGTCTCTGTTTTGTGTTGAGCGTCAGTAAAGCGAGCATTCGTAAAGAGGCAGTGATTCGTGCTAAATGTGATCGCTATTCCACATCTGCACCCAAAGCCACGCTCCTTCAGGAGCTATAAAATTTACGAGTGAAACATTTTTCTTTAGCTATAAACATGCCAGTCCGGTTAAATCTCAGCTCCAGCTGCGGTGAATAAATGAGCAGAGATTCAATTAGGCTGAAAGTGCTGAAGTTGCCACAACAAGAGAAACGTGGCTGAACCATGGTGTTGTTTTTTTGAGGAACATCGCAGATCCAACATGTCGCTGAATTGCCTCGCGGCTCTGCCTTTAAACCACTTAATGCTAATCAGTATCATGAAAGGACATGAGCGAGAGATCTCTTCGTGTTCTCCTGAGTGCTGTGCTATCTAGAGGGCCTTGTCTCCGCTCTGCACTCGACGCACCAACAGTCAGCAGAACAGATGCCTGTGTGATGGCGGTCACACACTCAAGGACGTACTTGTGGGAGAATTACGTAGTTGAAAGCCGAGAGAGCAGAATAATGAGCGGGACTGTTTGTGTGTGTGTGTGTGTGTGTGTGTGTGTGTGTGTGTGTGTGTGTGCAGCTATTAATCCAAATAACAACGAAGATGAAAAACTAGTGTTTCATAATACGAGGTTTTTAGCCTTTCATAAAGAAAGTCAGTGTACACAATATTTACTGTTCAAGTAAGGAGTAAAACACTCTATAGTCTGCTGTTATGAATAAATAATCAGCGAGTGGTGCAGCTCTTTTTTCTCTCTTGTGAAGTTAATAAGATGAAAAAAAACGCAGCTTGTCGTTGTTTGTTCCCGAGAAACCGCAAAGCTTAAACTCCTCTGTCCTGAAGATGTCGTAAAACTTAAAGTTACAGCTTTACTTCTGACTGGTACAAAGCGCTGACACTGGAGACTGCTTACATAAATGTTACATAAATGTATATGTATATATGTATACAGTGCTGTGAAAAATGATTTGCCCCATCCTGATTTCTTCTGTTTTTTTTTTTGTATATCACATACTAAATAGTTTCAGATCTTCAAACGAAATGCAACATAAAACAAAGGCAACCTGAGTAAACACACAATACAGTTTTTATGTATTTTTTTATTATTACTGAAGCAAAAAAATCACTAATGTAAAAAAGCAATTTCCCCCTTAAACTTTAGCAGCAATAACTGCAACCAAGCGCTTCCTATAAATGAAGATCTGTTTTTCACTTACTTCTAGGACTAGGACTTCCTCCTATGCTTTGGATCATTGTCTTGCTGCATAATCCAGTTGTGCTTCAGTTTCAACATACGGAATGAAGATCAGATATTCTCCTTTAGGGTGGGTTTTCTGGTAGAAAGCAGAATGTTTCCCTCAATTATTGCAAGTTGCCCAGGCCCTATAGCAGCAAAGCATCCTCACACTATTACACTTCCACCACCATGTTTGACAATAGGTATGATGATTTTTTTGTGGAATTATGTGTTTAGTTTACACCCGATGTAATGGGACCCCAATTTTCCAAACAGTTCCACTTTCAATTCATCAGTCCACAGAACATTCTCCCAAAATCTTTGAGGATCATCAAGGTTTGTTTTGGCAAAATTCAGACGAGCCTTAATGTTCTTCTGGGTTAGGATTGGTTTTCACCTCGCCAACCTTCCATGGATGTCATTTTTGCCCAGTGTCTTTCTGATAGTGCAGTCATGAACAGTGACCTTTATTGATCCAAGAGAGGCCTGTAGGTCCTTTGATGTTGTCCTTGGCTCTTCTGTGAATTCCTGGATGAGCAGCTGCTGTGCTCTTGGAGGAATTTTGGAAGGTTCACTACTGTGCGGAGTTTATCCATTTGGAGATATTGGCCCTCACAGTGGTTCTTTCACGTCCCGGAGCCTTTGAAATAGCTTTGTAACCCTTCCTATACTGATTTATTTCAATCACCTTCTTCCTCATCATTTCTGGAATCTCTTTCAATTTTGGCAGTGTGTTACTGGGTACGACTTTTTAACCAACTTCATGCTGTTGAAAAAAGTTCTATTTAAGTGTTGATGTGATTGAACAGGGTTTGCAGTAATCAGGCCTGGTTGCGTCTAGTCCAGCTGAACCCCGGTATGAATGCAGTTTCATAGATTTGCGAAATTAGTAACCTCTTAGTTTGCTGTGGGTGTTTGGCGACTACTACTGTTGATGTCTGGTGACGTGGCCTTTTAAGTTTTTTTTGATAACTTATGAGAAATGCTATTAGTTATAAATCACTTCTAAATCTAAATAATTAAACATTAATTAAATAACATACTACTCAGAGTAAAAATCGGTTGTTTGACTGACATATTACATGCTATGCATGGCGCTAGCATCGTTCTCAGATTGGATTAGCAACAAGAGCTAACTGTGCTAACTACGTACACACCAGAGGCAGCAACAATCTCTGCTACTTCCTTCAACTTTATTTTTCTTGCTAATGTCTCTGTACACATGTAAATGACAGGATAAGGTGAAACCACTGTTGTAAGTTTTTCGTCCATATTGTGTGAGTAAATCTGTCGATTTGGGGGCGTGTCTTACGTAAATGAGTGCGTACAGGCAGAGCATTAATCAAAATCCATCGTGTACAGCAAAACACGCAACATGGTAATTTTCTAGTTCGGTTCTCATGCACAGAATTAGAACTCATTGTTTGAATATCCTTGGATAAATGAGACTGCTGCTGAGAAACTTTTAGGAGCTGATATTCATTCGGATTCAAAAGTGAACACCTGAAGGACACAAGTTTCCTTATGATTTATGAAGAGCTTGAACAGAGGACAATTTTTATTTGCACATCGTTTCCAGGTATTGACGATATTTTTGTAGTTTAGTACTTAGGGTTAGGGGTCAACTGTAAAGAAGAAGGTTCAACTGTAGAGAAGAAGGGCTGATGAACAGTTCAGGTTCTGTGACATTCTCCTGCCATCCTACAATCATCTGCTTTCCACAGCTGGCAACGATGCTGGCGGTCAGAAGGTGAGGACAGTTCTGCTCTCAAACGTCCATCATGAAGTGTAATTTGAAATTCGTGGGCAGTAGAACCTGTTTGTCTGGTGCTTCATCATTACTCACTGTGTCGGGTTGAGCAAATATTTATTCTCTGCCTTCAATAATAAATGGAACGTCAGAGCGTTTGTCACTTCTGCTTTGGGAGATGAGTAAAGGAGCTGAGGACATGAAGAACCTCCGCTCTGTAGATCTCTTCTTATATTAAACACAGAGTCTCAGAGCATTTCAGGAGCTCTACACCACTGTGTGTGTGTGTGTGTGTGTGTGTGTGTGTGTGTGTGTGTGTGTGTGTGTGTGTCCATCCAAAACTAATATAAAAGTCTGTAATAAGGTGAATTAATAAAGTTCCACTCGATGCTACATTTTATTTAAACCTTAGAGCCCATGCCTACTGTTCAGTCTTTCTCCACTCTCTTTATTACTAAACTTCTAACTTTGTACCCCAGAAACTTTCTTTTTACTTGGAACCCTGTCAGACATGGAAATTTGCAACTTATTAGTATTTCTAACAGTGTATTCTTTTCAAAACAGGTTTCCCATCAGGTTTTTTGAATAATTATGGGTTTTGGGCTTTATAGAACCTACTGCTAGGGCAACCTTTTGTTATGACTTTAGATGTTTCCTCAGAGGGAACAATCCAGAGAACCCCTTAGGCTTCAAGATTTAACCCATATTTCTCAGAGGGTACTCACTGAAAGGTTTATTAAAGGTTCTTTCGATGCTTAGCTTCATAAATGGGTTGTATTTGAAACCTTTGGAGAAGGAATCTCTCTGTTCTAAGGTTTTAAACAGACGTTTTAAGTGTTCCCCCTGTGAGACATTTTTTTAGAAATAAGGTTCTTCGGATAGTTCATGCTTGTTTACCTTTCTAAGGGATTATACTCTGAACCAACTCTAATAAAGGAACCTTCTGTTTGAGGGTTCTACATTTAAGAGTTACCTTAAAGGAACAAGTGAAAAAAAATCTTTAGGGATCAATATTTAACCTCATTTTATATA
>JAFFST010045555.1:0-41456 GCA_022414735.1 Noturus placidus
TGTTGTGTGTATATATATATATATATATATATATATATATATATATATACAATGTGTGTGTATTAGCATATATTTTCTGGGGTTACCTGTGTGATGTGGTTGTGCTGTATCACGGTATTAGGGACAGGCAGCATTTTCAGTCTGGACACAGACTGTGCACGTTGCTCCATAGCCCACTGTGTGTTGCTCCCATCATGTTCCTGGGGCTGATTGCTCCTGTTCCTTCGGCCTAGTGGAGGTGTGCACAAACGGAAGGAGGCCGGGAGGAGTGGAGGATAATGCTGTTCCATGGAAACCTGTGAGGAATGCTGTTTAACAAGGGAAAAAAGTGCTATTATTAATCAGAATTTCAAATGTTCAATAGGTAGCAAAATTTCTGAAGAAATAACTATGTAGTTAGGCACGCTTTGACATTTTCAGATATCGGAACTGTTTAGTGGGTGTTGTCTCACTCATAAACTCAAAGGAACTAAAGAACCTTTAGTATGCTAGAAAGAACTGTTTTTCCAATGTGATTACTTCAAAACAGCAGATTTATTATGATATGTGAAACAGATGAAACTGATATTTAAAATCATATCGGTCTATCCTAAAGCACACTTTAAACTTGTTGCCATAGTTAAATTCCGGCATAGCCGATCAGAAACAAATATCTTCTCTCAAATAACTGTCTACTGTCAGTTTGTACATAAGTCTCATTCCCTCAGACTCCTCCATTATGCATCTGCATCGATCAATAAGTAATCAGGACTGCAAGGTCTTAGACTTGTCAAATCAGCCGTGTTCTCTGCGCACTCGGCCACAGTGAGCCCGGGTGTAAAGAGAGAAAGCAATCTGATATCTTGCCCCACTTACAGACGACACCTTTGCAGAATCCTCCTCCAGAGGGTACATGCCAGGGGTGGTGGGGTCGTCATACAAGGGCGAGAGAGGTTTGCGGTGGGTCAGCAAATCCGAGTGGCGTTGTGGAATGGAGAGCTGGTACTTTAGGGAGCTTTGTGGAGTGCTCCAGCTGTTAGACTGTTCAAAAATAAACCAAATATGAGCACATCTGATCATAAATCCTTGCTCACATAGAACTGTAATGTTAAAAGAAAATAACCAATCAAAGAAGCTGATTATGTAACTACAACTGCATGATCCAGATAGTTTTATTTCTCCTATACCACAGCAGTTTTCCAAACATTACAGTAGTAAAATTTTATTAACGAATGGCATGTCATTTTACCCATTTATAGTTACATTTAATGTTGTGTAATATCCACAAGAAGTTACTTCCTGTTATCACTTACGTTATAGCAGATAATGAAGTCATTCCTTCACCAGCCTTTTACTGACAAAACTTACTGACTGTTACAAAGTGAACACACACTTCTTCCATAAATGTTAAATACCTGTCTCTTTACAGAAAGCTTCATCATATCAACAACGGTCTGTTTTTCTTTGTTACATAGCAATGCATTTTTAATTCATATCTTATTAGTTTACGATTATGTGGCCATGTAAGTCCCTGTGAATTGACTGTTTCTGTAGAACATATCTGCTGAACCGTAAACCCAAGCTGTAAACACCATCTCGCCAATCAGAATCAAGAACTCTACAGAGCTGTGGTACAAACAGGATTTCGCTGAGTTTTTTTCTTTTTGTGATTGTGGAACTTGATTTTGATCAAGTTCGACACACGTGAATCGAAGAGGGATTTTGGCTGAATGAACTTTATGATGGTCATATGACGCGTCTTGGCCTAAAACTGCGGAAAATCTGCTGTAATTTTTTAAAATTACAAGCTCCTGTGAATATTGTGGAGTTTCCTTGATTTTTGCATTAATTTCTGCCATCCTGAAATTGCAAAAACCTGGAGGGACTGGTTAGAGCAGTATATTTAAGATAAGGTTTGGAATACCCTTATCACAACAGCATGCCAGATATGACGTTTGGGTTACCTTTATAAGTGGGGACTTCGTGACGTGCTGCGCGGTAGTGTTGTGGTGAACTGCGCTGTATGGAGAGCTGTAAATGGGAGACATGGGGTCCTCGGATGACAAGTAGGAAGTGCGCTGAGGGGAGGAGTAGCGCAGGGGCAATGGTGCAGGCCTGGTTTGAGATGACATGCTGTTGCTCCTGCTGCCCAGTCTCACCGAATACTGCGTATCAACAGATGTGGGTCTGCTGGAGATGTACTGTAAAAACACATGAACAGAATGGCAAGCTGGTTAGTAATACTAAATATGGACAAGAAAACTGACATAAGCCTGTTGGATCTGTAACATCAAGGAGAGCTAAGAATGCAAATTATTCACACAGCTGGGAAGAGAGATATACTGTATAATCAGTGAATATGTTCTGATATCGTCCCCCTCAGCAGAGCTCGCTTTGGGCATACTGCCCTGTCAGTTGTAAATTAATTAGACGCCTTGCTTCTGATTCGACTGCTGGGAGGGAGATAGAGTATCCTGACACTAACATCATGTGATACCGTGGTACGACTTCAAAGCCGTTCACCATTCAGGTCATCTGCTGAGATATGTTGTGCTGTGTGGGTGAATCCTGCCGTGGAATGTTTCTAATAACAGAAAACATCTGAGAGCGCTCATGGGATGATTTTCCAGTTCAATCCCCCCCCCCCACACACACACACTTTCAAGGCAGCATTAGATGATGCCGCAGGGTGAAGTGCTCAGCAAAACAACTGCAGATCAATCTGTTTTTCGGCTACAAGCAACAGAGGCTTTTACATGGTAACAGAAGTAGCATGGGTTGGACGCTAAGTTAATAATTGATAGTGCCAAGACCGCAGAAGTATTCCAGTGCATGACTGGATACTGCTCCTCCAAAATAAACACTCGAAAGTAAGTCAGGTCAGATCACTTACAGTAAGTGCGCTCCACCCTTAACACTCCTTTTCCTAAGTTGCCCCCTATGTTTTACAATGGATGTCTTCTGTGTTGTATTGACAGTAGTTATTGTCTTTGGGCAAAACTTGAAGTTTTGCTGATACAGATGCTTGGTGTAGAATAGATCAAAAATTTTTGCTTACATTGTTGTGTAGTCTTGAGAAACGACATACAAGTGAGAAATTAATTCTACTTTGTGTGTATTTGACAATAAAGAGCTTTGATTTTTTTTTTTTTTATCTTTTTTCTAAATTTCTGATAAGTCCACAAAGCATCTGCATCAGAAAAACCAAGTTATGAAAAGCTCAACTGATCTATGAAGTGATAGCTTATCAACAATTCACTTAACGGTACTGTCAGACTTAGAATAACACTCAGCAGCTGTACAAACACCATAATAGGAGCTGGGATGTTCGCTTACACAGAGAGGCTCGGTATAACCAGGGGAAAGGTGATTGTCATCGCGGCGGGGCAGCTGGAGCTCACAAGATCTGCGGTTACTGTGCCGTTTCTGCATTGCGATTTCTTCAGCACCGCCTCGGTTACTGCCGCTCCATCTCACATTTAGCTCAGGAGCCTAGAGAGACAGGAAGAAAGTGTGAATACCTAGCTTATAATACAACCTATTGGGAAACTTTCTCGTACTACTAACATTCTGAGAGTCTGTAGTGCACTTACCTCTCTCTGAGTCGGCGTGTAGATGATGTCGTACACGGGTGGAGGAGGGCTAAGAACTGGGACATCTGCTGCTTTGAGGTGTTGCATCCAGTCACGGAACTCGCTCGTGTTCGGACATGACACAACGATGGGGTTAATCAGTTTCCCTGCCCAAGACAACAAGAGCGATTAGCGTTGGATAGAAAAGATTTTGCAGGGTGCAGTTTTGAGCAATAAAACAACGGAAATGGGATGATCATTAACCTACCTTCAATCATAAATGTGTTTGGCTTGATGTCTTGGCATGGGGTTGTAACAGTAAGCATGTTAAGAGGTAGTTTTCCCTGTAAGCACAAAGCACAGAATGTGGTTTTAGCTCAGTCAAACTCCTTTTGGACAAACAACAAAGTATAACAACATGAGTGCTTGTTTTACCTTGTAGAACAGGCCATCACTCTCCTCGGACAGTATAATAAGATTGCTAGGATACATCACCAACAGTCTGTCATACTGCTCCTGTGGGAATAAGTTGTGTTGTGGTCAGCATTGTGCTTTGTGCAGATGTGCGTGTGTGTAGAAAGAGGTGTGAAGTGCTTGGGACGTGTAGCATTATTTTTCTTTTGAATCACAAATATGAGAACATGAGAGTCCTACATACTACATCTATAGGATTTGGCAGACACCCTTATCTAGAGCGACGTACACTTATTTAATTTATACATCTGTGAGGTTGAGGGTTAAGGGCTTTGCTCAAGGGCCCAACAGTGATGGTTTGAACTCACGACCTTCCGATCTGTAGCCAAACATCTTAACCACCGAGCTACCACTGCCCCTCTACAGATACAATATTATATAATTATATAGTATTTTTCCTCCTCGTGAGAACCATGTGCACAAATGCCTCCCCTGCCAGGAGATGGTGATTGCAGAGTGCTTGCTCTGACAGCGGTTGTCTTATGCACTGAAAAGGGTGTGTCAGACAAGCAGCTGTAGGGTGAGTCAAGTCCACGCACGAGCAAAGCAACTGGTTCACACACCCAGCTTACACAAAGGGACACACGTCTATATGCTACTCTTTAAAAAAAAGACAACCTGTCTGAATTCTCACCTTTCCTGTGGGAAAATGTATTTCAATGCACTGCAACTTATCACTCTGCAGGTCTACAGTGAATGCAAATCTGCTGGCAGTCAAATTTCAAAGCAGCTAACAAATAAGAGGCCAAACGTTTTAGACCCTGAGGGTAATTTGAGCTTGTCAAAAGGGTGACTAAGATCATATCAGATGCTGCCCCCAGTGAACCAGCCAGCCAGCAACCAGTACTGACGGAGAGTTGATGTAATCTTCAGTTGCGCAATGTTTTTCATAAAGGGGGGTTTCTTAGTAGCACCTTTTGTTGTCTCTATGTGTAGACAACATCTGATATCAAATCAGTACACCTTTTCACAAAGCACTTTCAACCTTGAAAATTTAAACAACTGGAGAGTCTAACAACAATGCCTACTAAGGATATTGCACTGTTATGGATGGATTATAGATTATATCTGTAACAACGTAGACATATTATGTAGTTACATTATAGCTGCCTGTATAGTTTATGTATAATTACAAATATATTTGAGACAAAGTAGGACTGAATTGTTTAACTGAAATGTTAGCATGAAAATGTTGCCTTACTTGACAAGGTAAATGCTGTAGCCTGACTTTAGTGACATAGGTGATTGGACCTAGACTTTCCCGCTGAGAACCCTCCCATTCATAGATCGGCTCTTTACTGATGGAGTTCCTCAGCTCTTCTTTCCCCTCTGTGGCCTGCTCTGTGTTGTGGACCTTATGAAAGTACATGAGAGAAAATGAGAAATGTGCATCATTGCTTTACATTCTAAGAAATAAATGTACCAAACTATACGATTCCTGGTACTTGCAGTGGTGGACCTGTTTTGTACCTTTTTTATAGTGTGTATATTTTCAACCATTAAAAATAATATATCATACATAAAACCACTCTTCTAAAAGCTAATTAAAGGTACACCACATGCATTTCCCTAAGTAAAAGGTACACAACATGATGGTACCACACTTGAGACAATGAAGGCTACAGTTTGATGCATTTATTTCTGAGAGTGTAACATACATTACTGTAATCGTATGGCATTTTTATAGACACAGATCGGGAAGGATTTCACTTATAGTTCCAGTGTTTTAAACATTATAGACTGAATGTGTTTTTATTTAAGGCTTTGTCATTGAGGATCTGTTTTGTTTATTGACTTCACCTATTGCGACAGAGGTACATGTCAGCACTGGTAGAAATGTCATTCCATTTCTATGATACTGTTACTGTGGTTAACCTTAATCTCAGCCACAGTCCCAGCCACACCCCTGCACAATCCTCATGAGAATACAATAACACTGATCTAAATAACTCAAACCTGGCTAACTCAAACCCGTTGCTGTTAAGGTCATTATCTTTTTTCCTTTTTCTTTGATAGCTCCATACCTTAACTCTGCTGTAAGTGTCTGGTATAATCGCAGTGCCCCCATTGATCTCTATGTGTTCCTTTAGGAGACCGAACCAGTTGTCCATATCCTCCTGGTTGGCGCAGTAGACGATGATGGGGTTTAAGCTGACACCTAAATAGGTTAAAAAAAACAACAACAACAACATAGGTTCACACGTCTGTTCGAAACAGACAAACGACTCGACATACCAGCAACTGTCAATAACAGGTTGTTAAATATATCCATAAGTCTTTCTTATTCACTAAAGAATAATACAAAACCTGTCTGGATCTGATTTATATTTATAACGTCTTTTTATGACGACTAGCCTGCTTGAACGTACCTCATGTGCTATGTAAAACAGACACACCTACAGCACACTTTAAGAATGTGCCAGAGCTGGAGTCTGACTCTGTTATCAGCTCCACATACCAACACATATCAGCATAGATATCAGTCTCCTACACCAGCTCTGCTTTGTCATTTCCAGTTATGGTTTAGCTTTAGTCAGTGTGCTTTATGGGTTGGTTTTTGTTTATAGTTTGGGATATAAACTGGCCTCAGTTAAATATTCCCACACTGATGAGAGGACAGTGAAAGTCAATACTGTGTGAGGCTGATTGTAAATACTTGCTAGGCTGACCCCCATTGACCCAAACACAGAGCATATGAAAAGGTCAGAGCTTTCTAGTAGCCTAGCAGTGATCGCTCTGATAAGAAATCTGGAGTAGTGAGTCATTTTAGGAGATTTTATGAGGATTTTAATACTTTTTTTGGTGTGTCATACCAGGATGTTTAATCATCTGGTCAAAGGAAATATTTTTTGCTTCTAAGGGATATGTAAGCATGTCCAGTCTTTTATTTGACTCATATCCTGGTCACGTTCACTCACACTTTGAGGTCCTTGTGTGACTTTTGTTTTTAGACTCACAAGCCATTAAAAGGGAATTTATCCACAAACCATCGAACTAGACTGGTGAACCACTTCCAATCGACAACATGTGAGACACAAAACAGGCACACATCAGTGCAGAAGTGAAACCTGCCCACAGGAATGTGGAATACTTTAGCTGTGATGTGAACGATGTGGGCGAGAACGAGCGGAAGCGCTCTTTTAGTACAACAGCTGAGAGAGCTTATGTACACCTGTCGTATAACAAGAAGAGCCTTGAAGGACAATTTCACCCTGTCCTGACTACTAGCAAATGGACAGCCCTCTTGTTAGTCTGAGGTCTATAAAGAGAGCAAGAGGGTCATAACACTTATGAATCACTGGAATGCTAGAAATTGGGAAGTGACTGCGGATGTATATAGTGTGAGGCTGTGCTTTTATGATTCACAGCTTTGTGTTGGAAGAAATAAAAGGTTTTTGTGCCAAGCTCCCTCACACACCAGTAGCACCTTTCAAAATAATCTGCTTTAAAACACATGGCGAGTGAAGAAAAAAAGTGTACTAACCATTTATTTGGAAGGCAAACTCCTGTGGATCTCCATAGCTAGTCATTTTGTTCACCTTGCAAATCGTGAGCTCCTTTAATGGAAGAGTCCCCTATAATAAAACCAAGAAGGAACTATCAGTGTACAGTTATTGTCATTGTGACTTTTTGTTGTATAGGAGTGTTGCAGAGTGCTGTTATAGGAAAGTAATTGCCCGAAATACAACAGAAATATGACCATTTGTCAGCACGTTGTACATTTGATCTGTTTTAAAGTTATATTTATTGTTGTGGAACGTCCATGATACAAAATAGTCCATGTCATAGTTTGCGTCATTCCCTCACCAGCCTCCCTTTTTCTCTTTCTAGAAGTTAAATTTACACACAAAAATGCACTCGGTCGTGGTACGGAGGGGGAAAAAAACGCAAAGACTTCCATGTGTTGTTACAGATGTACAACTAAATAAACAATCAATCAATAGCTCTGTACCTGTGTTGTTCATATTGGGAAGATTTCTCTCTAATTGTGTAATAAAATATTTCCGTGGATATGGATTCAGTGAGTATTCTCAAAAATGAGAAAATACGATATCAGAGATTGCATACAATGTTTTATCTGTTTATGTGGAGCATCTGCCGTACAAGTTCCTATGTAAACACTATAAACCTTGCAGTCTGAATTAATGTAAGTGCCATGCTGTTATATCTAAACAATCAACACCTTCTGACTAATTAGAATTGAGTATTCAACCACGTTAGCATTGCTTCTGGGTATTCAATATTGCTTTCTCCCTCTGGGTAGAGAGATGCATTCATTACAGCAGTGATTGGTTATGAGACATGGTCATAAACACAGACATAATAAAAGGAAATGATTAATGTTGATCATTTCTGGTGTACTCACAGTTTACTCACAGCCACATTACCTCAATTGAACAGTTAACATCGAGATTATAGAATACATTGTCATATGTTTTTTTTTTTAAGGACGTGGCCACAATAGAAGGAGGAAGTTATGGAAGCATTTAAACACTTAAAAAAAGTATAGAATATTCTAATGAGCTAGAAGATCACTGTTTTTCTATGGACAAGAGGTTGTTCTGACCTGGTAGGTGAGTCCGGTGGTGTTGTTCGAGACGAAGTGAAGGTGTGTTTGGAACAGGTCCAGGTAGCAATCATGTACATCCTGTAACAAATGACACATAAACTTTTGGCTATTTACACAAGCGGAAAGACGGCTCTATAGCAATGTTGTTCAATCTGAGTTGAAAAGGGTTTTTCCTAATTTTGTAATAATACATATATCTATATATACGGATATGGATTACATGACTCTCAAATATCATAGCACCCGGAGATGTTATAGAGAAAACAGAATTTTTGTACATTGTAATGCTTGTTAGACATGACTCTGGTTAACTAGCCTGCAGTCAGCTGATATTTTATTGATTGTTGAACAATGTAATGTAAAGTATGTGTCAGTGTGAATAATTCTGCCTGAAGGGAGTGTTCTGCTTGTTACAGTAACATAAGCACTGGTACATTTTCAAAAAGGCCCTGACAGCGATTTACCTTAGCCAACTCATTTCCTTTCAACTGATAGAACACAATCATATTTATAGTCATATAATGCCAACTTCTTGTTTTCTTTCTGCCTCATTACTGATTGTTTACCAATTGCAAAATTTTCCAATATGGCCCCATCCTGATTTGTTTTGTTCTTTTCCTTTTGGGATTTTCCTTTTCCTTTAGTACATCAAGCTTCCGTTAGTACGTCAAGAAGATAGATGTTGCTACACTTCAGTGCTCTATCAGTAGCCTGATCATAGCCTGTGTGCCTGTAGGCTCTGGAACACTGACATGTTTCAAAAGCGTGCACGTTCAGACAGGTACAATGCCCTGCGATGAGATACATCAATTAATCTTCACTAATATGCAACACGACAGGCAACACAATTCACACAGCTGCGCAAAAGAGAGACATACTGTACTCGCCACTTGCTTGTTGCACAGGGATCATGATGGATGAGTAAATGGATGAACAATAATGTCAACTGCTGGAGCATCATAATGAGATTTTAACAGTGATGACTGTCATGGATGTATGCATTTGTATTCCTGCCTAGAGATTTATATGTGTAACAGCTTGTTATGTGAGGGGAGGAGTCGTGTCCTACCTGACAGTGCAGGAAGCGAAAGCGCACTTTGGAGCTGTGGATCAACCTGCCATAGTTTTTTACATTGATGCTGCTCTTCTTCCAGCCGCTGGCCGGGTCATAGGGAAACGGTGGGTCCCATTTGATGTTTTCTATGGACTCAAGATCTTTAGGTGACATTTCCTGTAGGCACAAGCGTTCCACAGTTCAGCATGCATGAATATAGAGTACTTTAAAAAGGAAACAAGTCACAAGAATGCAAGAAATTACTCGCCTTTCTTGGGGTGACTGTGCAGAGAATGTTGATGATGCTGTTGGACTTCTCCTGCCCCTCCTGCGGATTTTTTTTCCGGAAAAGTCTGCTGCTGCTCGGAAGACACAAGACACAAGTTTAGTCATGTGTTTGTTCAAGAACCACTCATGAAAAAAAGTCATTAATTTTAAGTCCTAGTAACCCAGATGTAATCCAGTAACTCATTGCTGCATCATCTGACTCGGTCAAGTCTGTCCATTGGTCATTTCCACACAAAAGATTTTACATTTACCATTGTTGCAGCCTTTCTGGAGCTCCTATAGCTTGTACTGGTCAACATTATATACGTCCCACTCCATTCACCATTTACTCGGACAGAACAATAGGGCTTATGTTTCAAGACACAGGACATAGATATAGAAAAAACGGTTCATATGTCATCCTTTGTCACCCATAACCCCCATTTGTCGCCATTAGTGTCCGATCACTATAATGTCGTCTTTCCTGCAGGTTTGTGAGAGAGGAAGTCAGTCTGGAACTCCGTTTTTTTGAATGCAATTAGCATAACAACAATAGGATCATTCATGCTCTAAGAGATTGGACGTACCACTGGTGTGCACATAGAGAACACGTTTGACATCCAGACAATTTAAACTAGGACAGGTATTGGCAACAAAAAAAATGCAAATGCAAGGCAAAACAGAGTAATATAAGGTATTACAGTAGCTTTCATTGCTCAGGTGTTAGTGAAAAAGAGCGATCCTACTCCATATCAGACAGGAAACGGGAACACACTCATCTTTGTTCTTGATCAACTGATAGTTCACCTGTTGAAGTGTGTGTGTGAGTGAGTTGAAAGCGAGAACAGCAGTGAAGAGCTGTTTTGATTTAAAAGTGTATAATCGGCTAGTAGATCATTTTCAGACCCTAAAAACTTGATAAGCTTACAGTCTCCAGTTTTAGTGTGACATGACCGGGCCTGCCACAGTGGGCACTGAACTGTGTGCAGTAAAATACACAATGAGTCTTTATGGCTTTTTGATCTTGAATGTTGCACACTATAGGATACTGAATAAAACTACAAAGCCTCAAAACAGAAAGTCCGTACTTCCATTCACATAAAGGATATATTTTTTACCATTCTTAGTTTCAGTGTCATTACTGAATAATACATAGTAGTTAATGAACTGAACTCTTACGCTTTAAGATGTGAAACTGAATAAAAAACCAAGAGTTTTGCGAAGAGTTTGAGCGTGTATATTTTCTTATGCCTCAGTGGTTCAAGTCGAATTCATGCAAATTTCTTAGGAGATCAGGTTGATCTAAGCTGACACCATGTACCAAAAACACACTCTAGGCAATTCGAGCAACTCTGAAAGCTCAGCTGGAAACAGAAGAGTAACTGTATCACAGCCTTGAACTCTATCAGTGCCTTTGAGAGTCAGCTTGCATGCGAACTGTGATCCTATCACCGAGCTGATGAGAAGTACATACACTTGTCATTATGCAGACACAAAACCATCCTGCCACTTTATATGGGAAATCTTATCATCTGTGCTCACATACTACCCTTAACAACCTCAAGTCAATCATTGTCAGTCAGAGCTTCTTAGTTATCTTACTATCTACTTGTTATTGAAATAAAATCCAAGTATGATAGTCAAAGTAACCCATTAACTTTGGACTTACTGATAGCATTTATATACATCTTTGTAATAGAGCAAAAGTACAGTGTTCATTACCTGTTCCGGCGTATGAAGCTCTTGCTGGAGAACCTAAAATTGTGCTGAGGAACGCATGACATGCCACTCCCCATGCTGATCCGTGGTGTATGTGAGTCTTCCCAATAAGTGAATCTCTTTCTTCTGGGTCAAGCGTGTAAAATTCCCTTCTGTGTAATCCAAGCTGCGTGGAGTGAATGTGTTCACCAGAGAGGTCAGACGTCTACTGGCTGAAAGCTCACAGGGAGAGGAGTGTATAGAGAGTGTATGAATGGGAGGGGACAGACTGAGGTGTGTGTAAAAGTGTGTGGGTGGGTGGGAGGAGGAGGAGACTTGGGAAGGGGGCAGTGTAGAGGAGTTCACACTTGTTTGGGATCCCTACAATAAATCAAGGCTCATAACAAAGACAGAAGTGTCCTTTTTCACACCTATCAGGGGACAAATGGCACTCATTTCAATGTTTTGAAGAGCATCATGAAAGATTGTGAAGGTCTGAACGAAGCCTGATGGCGTCAATCAAGACACAGACATGTCTGAACATGATTGTAGAGTTTACAATAACTATTGCCAGGGGAAGCTACTATTTTTTTTTCATATGTGGACCCTTAAAATGTATTATATATATATGTATTATATATATATATACATTTTAAGGGTCCACATATGAAAAAAATATATATAGTTTACTATATATAGTTTAGAATAGCAATATAAACTCTTGCTTTTTTTCATGATTTTTTTTTTTTTAATTCCATAAGTTCCAAGTTAAGTTCAACACTTCCATAATCAGGGCAAGGAACATATTTTCTGTAATTTCTTTCAAATTTCTTTCAAAAAAACCCACACACATGTATTTTCTATATACCGTATTTTCCACACTATAAGGCGCAGTCTCAATTACAAGGTCTATTTCTGTACTTGACCAATACATAAGGCGCACCGTGTTATAAGGCGCATACGGTTGTTACGCCAACCAAAGTCGCACAACATTTTTAGATTTTGGAACTCGGTCCACACATAAGGCGCACCGGATTATTAGGCGCACGGCCGATTTTTTGAGAAAATTTCAGGCTTTTAGGTGCGCCTTATAGTGCGGAAAATACAGTACTAACTTGCCTATGTCATTACATACATTATACCTTCCTTCAATGTGTGTGTGTGTGTGTGTGTGATATAATGAATACTCTAATAATTATTAATGCTACTCAAATTAAAGTTTCATAAAAAAACCTATTTTGACAGTTTTATGCTGCTACAACATAAATGTCTCACTGACATTCCCCAACAATAACTGTAAATAGAAATAGTTGGCATTTAAATGTTGCTCATTAATAAATAATAAATTGTAATCACTGACAAACTCACTGTAATATGAGGAATAAAACATGCAAAGGCATGCTGTTAGAGTTAGTATTGATATCACAGCACCCTGTCGTTGATTATTTTCCTACTATAACAGAAAGGGTTTTATGTCTTACTGTCTTGATGATAAACTAAAAGTGAAGTGAAGTACGTAACATGCTATTTATACATATGGTAATATGGACTTTGTTTTGCATTAAATCACCAAATCAGTTGACTAAGTAAACGTATTTAAATTTCGCCTAAACCAATGTAAATAAATAATACGACTGTATGTCTAAAGATGTCCGTCACGCGTGCCTGCTCAGCCAACACTACTCACTTATTTACTTTTGTCATGTTATGGTTTTGACTGTTTATGTCCATAAAACAGTGTCATACAGTGTTCATAATCGTGACATCTCTGATCGGTGGGTGCCACTGTTTAAGGAAGGTGGTGCTGTGTATTCGCTCAGCCTTATTTGCTTAAATGAAGCATCGTTGGTTTTAAAGCACTGTGTGTTTGCTTATAAGAGAGATATCATCTAAACAAACTATAGTCCAAATCAGCCCGCATGCTGTCAGTTAGATAGAGTAGTGTGCGAGAAGATCCCTATGTGTTTGTGTTTCTGGTGTCTATCTCTTTAAAGTACTGACATCTTCACAAGCTGGTTAAGAACCCCTTGCAAGACGATCTCTTTGATCATATCATTGAGTGTTGTTCAAAAATACATATTACACTTTGATGGTTGTTTTGAATGTTTATTGAAAATGTTCCCATTATTGTACGATGCGGGTGTTTCCATGATTGGGGTGAGATTTGTGTCTTACAGATATTACATGTACAAATATGCCACGTAAAAAGATTTTAAACATGACAAAAGTGTCCTCCACAGCATCCATGTACATGTTTCAGATAAATAAATTCACAGCACTTAGAAAACAGCATTAATTCTGTCCCATCTCACTATCTTGAAATATAATGATTAAAATGCTTCAGAAATCATATTACTTTTGGATTATGCACGAGTCCATTTAGCGTCTCATGTCTGAAGCATTCATTTCCACGATTCTAGGTTTTTGAATTTTTCAACATTCACTCAACCCTGTTAACTTGAACACACTCACCCCTGTGAAATATTTGGAATATTTCAAAAGTAACATGAGGAATTTGTATTTTCGGATTTTTCCTGAAGAAGAAATTTAATTTCCGTCATTCTTCTCATCCTTAGTGATACTGTGATATCTACTAATGACGTCACATTGAACATACAACCTAATTAAACATTATAGATATAAATGTCCATCCATCTTCAACCGCTTACTCCGTCACGGGGGAACCTGGAGCCTATCCCAGGGAGCATGGGGCACAAGGCGGGATACACCCTGGACAGGGTGCCAGTCCATCGCAGGGCACAATCACATACACACTCACACACACATTCATACACTATGGACACGCCAATCAGCCTAACATTTGGACTGGGGGAGGAAACCGGAGTACCCGGAGGAAACCCCCGACACACGGGGAGAACATGCAAACTCCGTACACACATGGCCCTGGCGGGACTCGAACCCTGGAGGTGTGAGACAGACGTGCTAACCACTAAGCCACCGTGCGCCCCTAGATGTAAAATAGATTATTAGAATGTTTCCAATGTCTTCGTGCTGTTAGCCACATATAGGGTATTCCCTATATGCATATATATGCATATATATATATTTAGCATATATATGCTAAAACCCCAAGGCTGTTACTTATTCAATTGCAAAATGCAGCAATTGTCAGCAAACAAACCCTATAAAAATGGTGAAATGTATGTTTTCTTAGATTAAAGGGTTAAAATCATGGACTCACCACATTACCATGGTTTATTTAGACGTTTCTATGTACCAGATAACTTGTATAGTAGATTACTGAGGGGGGCAGTTTTAGGCATGTCCTGTTTGTAATATCTTCATCTCATTACAAACTTCAAGCCTCAAAGCTACTGTAAGCGAATGTACACAGTTGTTTTATGGGTGGTGGGCGGTCAAAACCAGCTGAACAAGGATATGTAAGTGTAGCATATCTCGACACTCCATTTAGACATACAGTAACTGAGTCAAGTCATAGAGAAAACACAAAAAGAAAAAAAGGTTTTTTTTGTGATTCAATTCTTTTTTATACATTCTAAGACTTAATGAGAAAGGTGATTACTGACAGTCTTCACATATCCATGCGGTCAAAAGTGAGATGTTTGTCTATGTCATAGCTCAGAGCTGTAATGGAAAATAAGCTAACACAGTCACCTGCCATCAGCATAGATACGTACTTAAGACTGAGAGGTGAGTCATACAGCACTCACTCAGGAATTTCAGTAAATTTGGAACAAGGCAGGAATAGTCCTGACACTGGATGGGAAATTTTCCCCTTGTAGTTTCTGGATGATTTTTTTGGAAGTTTCGGTTTACTCCATGTTGGAGTTTACCCAAGATCTCATCAGAAAGGTCTCACGGACATCAACAAAACAAGGAACTGAATTTTACTAGTTCTGAAACAGGAAATACTGATTAGACAAAAAGCTGCTGACAAAGCAAGTAAATACTTAAAATCAATATATAATGATTGGGTTTTAAGGGTTGTTCCCCTCTGAAATGACCCTTTTAGAAGTGTTATCATAATAAGATTGTGAAACCATTGATAAGTCTACCAGAGATGCTAAGTATTGGATGAGTTGGAACATTATTTCCTGCGTGTAATCATGTGTAAACTGCTCACACATCCTGTCTGATACTAATTTATTTTTTTTATTATTGAGTTTTGAGTCGTTTATCATCTGACTTAATCATCATTAGAAGAAATCCGACTCTCAATAGAACGCTGGGTGCTAAGATTTATTCTGATTATATTCACTGAGCAGAGTTTATTAAATGTAAAGTCAAAGTAGTCACTCTGATTAAAGCTTTAGACTAAAAACTAGTCAGAAATTCTTCTATTATTTATTTTCTTTTAGTAAATGATTTAAATCTGGGTTATACTGACTCAGAATCGTGTTTTATTAGCCAAGTACACTAGCCTATACAGGGAATTAGACTCGGTTGTTTTTAGCTCTTGTTGTGCTTAAAGACCTTACACATTGCAAAAAGATATGGACAACACCCATTTGCTTTGAGCTGAAGTGGATTCAAAAGTAAGTAAAACAAAGAAAAGAATACTGCAAAGAGGAGAATGTTGCACAAGTAAATACCCCATACACAATGACATACACAGAGGTGTCAGTGACACATTCGTCATGTTTGTTATGCAATCAAGTGTTCACAATGCTAATGTGGAAAGAAGCTTTCCTGATGTCTGGGTGCTAGGGTTTTTTTTTTTTTTCTTCTAAAAAGAATATACTCTGGATATAAAATCCCTGTTAAAATTGCAGGTTTTGTGATGTTAAAAAAATGAAACTAAGATAAATAATTGTTTTTATCTATAGTCTGCAAAGATCTTACAAAGCATGTACAGGATGTTATTGTGGAAAGATATTGATCAGGAGACGGGTGTAAAACAAAATATAAAAGAATTTCCAGAATTTGCTGGAACACCATTAAGGTCATCGACAAGTGAAGAAAATGTCGCACCACAGTGACATCATCTAGAACAGGGGGTCCTTCCAAAATGGAAGGGTGAATAGATGGGCTAGATGCCCACCTAAATCACCCAAAACCATGTAGAAAAATGTTTCATCGTCTGATGAGACCAAGCTAGAACCTTTTGGACATAATTCAGAAAGATACATTTGGCACAAAAACAAGACCGCTCATCACACAAAGATGACCATACCTACAGTGAAGCATGGTGGTGTCAGCATCATGCTATAGGGCTGCTTCTCTTTAGCTGGAACTGGGGATGTAGTCAACATAGAGGGAATCATAGATAACCATCTATTTTGGCACAAAACCTGCAGGCCTCTGTTAGACAGGTGAAGAACAAAGAAAAGTACGTTAACAGCACGTTAACAGCCCAAAGCACAAATCCAAGTCAACAAAGGAATGTGGCAATGTTTTCAAATGGCTTAGTCAGAGCCCAGATCAAAAACCTGTGGATGAAAGGTGTTAGTTAAATTAGTTAAGGAGTATGTGCATACATGCAAAGTTATTGTATGTTTTTTCTTTTTCTTTCTCTCCCCCCCTTGATTTTCACTTGAAGATAGAAAAAGAACTGACATGATTTATCTTAAATGAATGTATTAATGTCAGGGAAAAACCTGCAGTTCTACATGAGTGTGTAGACTTTATATCCATTGTATAATAAAATATCGTGCATGGATGTACGTGCATTCTTTTCTGTTTTATCAGAAGTGAGAGTGAAAGTAACAGAAGGAATTATGAATCGCAGCCAAATACATCAACTGTTCGAGCTCCCCCGTAAAACGGCATGACTGTGCTTCCTGCATGTGAACTGAAGGTTGTTTTTGAATGAACTGAGTTACCCATGAAAGACCCAAAAGCAATGAATCTAACTGTTCGCATTCCTGTAACAGAAAGTTGGTGATGGAATAATTGTTTATAGCTGCTATAACATAAGAAATAGCAGGAACTAACTTATACCACATAAGTTCCATAACTTTAAATATAAACAATTAAAAAGCCCAACATGTAGTTTATTGATAAATTAGCAGTTGTAATAATTGCGAATTTGCTGTGTTATAAGTATATCACACGTTGGTGTGGTTTACTTTTGTACAATGGCATGGTCTGAAGTGTTATTGCTTATATAGCATACATCATTCATATATAATGTGTTTGTTACACATTATATCATAGATACATTGATCCGCATTGCTATTTTCCCCTCTTATAATGCCAAAAGATATTATTAGAAAATCATCAGAAGATAAAGCACTGGTTTAATAAATATATGTTTTTGTTTAGAATAGGTCTCAGTTTACTTAGAACTTACAAATACGATTTATAAGGTATTTCAATTAGGTTATAATATGATCGAATATGAAGTATATACAGGGGCGCATGGTGGCTTAGTAGTTAGCACGTCTGCCTCACACCTCCAGGGTCCGGGGTTCGAGTCCCGCCAGGGCCATGTGTGTGTGGAGTTTGCATGTTCTCCCCGTGTGTCGGGGGTTTCCTCCGGGCACTCCGGTTTCCTCCCCCACTCCAAAGACATGCATGTTAGGCTGATTGGCGTGTCTAGTGTGTGAGTGTGAATGTGATTGTGCCCTGCAATGGATTGGCACCCTGTCTAGGGTGTACCCCACCTTGTGCCCGATGCTCCCTGGGATAGGCTCCAGGTTCCCCGTAACCCTGATAAAGGAGTAAGCGGTTAAAGATGGATGGATGAAGTATATACATTAAGGTACTTGTTTAAAAAAAATCAGAGCAGGTCTCATTGGTTCAGTTTATTAGGTAATCCTATTGGTAATTATTGTGTGTTATGAACAGTACTTACAACGCATTGTGTTAAGAATTTATAATGCATTTTAACTGCTATAAAGTGTAATGCACTTATGCATTATAAATACTTTAGAACATACTATGAATGCATTCATAAGTCATTGTTCATGTGGCCTTTGTAGAAAGTGGTCATTTACGGTACTGCCTTTTTTATTTGCCTTTTGGCATATTCATAAATATTTCAGTGAGTCACCAGCCTAGACACACTCACATACATGCACACACACGCACACTGCTGAAATTATCAGTGTTGGAAGTGGTGTGGTGATCAATAGACTCGTGTGGTATTCTCCTCAGTGTTATTCCAGACTCAGCGGAGGTAGCCAGGGTGCTAACTTCACACCTTCGCCTCTTTTAGTGGCACACATGGGACAGAACCCTTGCATTAGGTGTGTGGGAAAGAACCTTTGGTGCCAAAGTTCTCACGCCACCAAAAAAAAAATCCCACGCACACAATGCGAAGACCTTATAAGGGCTTTCTTTCAAGAGAAACTCAAACGGGTGTCAATGATTAATTCCATTTCACTAGTTGATTTAATCAGACAAAAAATGATCACTAACAATCAATCAAGGATATATCAATTATGCAAGTTTACTGTGTCTAAGCGAAGACATTATTATCAAAGTGCAAAAAAAATCACGTGTGAGCAGAAATGCATTGCTAAAACAGGTTGAAGTCATGAAGTATGTACTATTTACCAGAACTCGTTTAGATGTTGCGTCAGATGCGAGAGGTGATGGAATTGTTTTCATTGACTATGATATTTTCCTTTTTCTAAATAAATGCTCCAGCAAAAGCTTCCCCATTTCCACAGAAATGTGGCTCGTGTCATAACATGAGAGGAACTGCGATAATAACGAAGATGGAGGATGAGATTCTAATATGAAACTAAGACTTTAAAAAACCACAGCCTGTATAAACTAGTACACCATTTTCCCGTCTACATTAACTGAATTAATGGGGCATCCTTAAACGGAAGGTGGAGGAGCACAAGGTCTCTAACATCCACCAGCTCTATGATGTCATCATGGAGGAGTGGAAGAAGATTCCAGTGGCAACCTGTGAAGCTCTGGTGAACTCCATGCCCAAGAGGATAAAGGCAGTGCTGGAAAATAATGGTGGCCACACAGAATATTGACACTTTGGGCCCAATTTGGACATTTTCACTTAGGGGTGTACTCACTTTTGTTGCCAGCAGTTTAGACATTAATGTCTGTGTGTTGAGTTATTTTGAGGGGACAGTAAATTTACACTGTTACACAAGCTGTACACTCACTACTTTACATTGTAGCACAGTGTCACTTCTTCAGTGTTGTCACATGAAAAGTTATCATCAAATATTTACACAAATGTGAGGGGTGTACTTACTTTTGTGAGATACTGTGTATATATACATACACAAAACCCGAATTCCAAAAAAGTGTCAAACGTAAATAAAAACAGAATTGGCAAATCTCATAAACCCATATGTTATTCCTAGTAAAACACAAAACGTATGAAATGTTAAAACTGGGTAAGTGTACCATTTTAAGAAAATAATAAGGTAATTTTGAATTTGATGGCCGCAACACCTCACAAAAGTTGGGACGAAGTCAACAAAAGGCTGGAAAAGAAAGTGTTAGTAAAAAGGAAATCACTGTATGGACTCTGAAACTCCCCAGAACTCATTGTCTGTGGACACAGTTCACCCACCATGCCATCCACAAATACCGGTTAAAGCTCTATCATGCTTTATATGTACTGGATCTGGTCAGATGTTTGGGAATAAGCACAGGATTGAGTTGGAAAAACTGTGGTCACTTGGACTGTGCTGCATATCTAAGCCTGTGGCCTCCTGTCCAGGCTGTAAAGTCATCAGACTCCCTCAAATTAGTGCAGGATGAGGGATTGCTAGCTATTAGACGTGCTCAGAGACATGCGTCTAGACCCAAATACCCCCCCCCACTCTATACACATACATCCAGCCCTACAATCAACACCCACAAACAACACTTTCCACACGTGAGCAATTTTCTGCACAGTGAATGTCCCATGTTATTCCTATTAGACACACTTTCTAATAGTGTAAGAGTGTAAGAGTTCACAGGTGTGCGTGCTGTGTAACTGAAGTCATGGAGGGTAAAGTGAGAATGCTCATCTGTCTGCGTGGATCAGTCAGAGAGCGAGAGGACAAATTGATACTGTAGAGTACTCTAAACCGTTCTTGCAGATGGCCATGCAGTTTTGGCCACTACAATACAGCTAGTTCAATCAAATGTTCCTTTAATCTAACACATCTCAAATGTACAGCCATTTAGCCTGTAACTATTCCTATATCATTAGTGCTGATTAAAGAGTGAATATGTACAGTAAATTCAATTAGCTTTGTCAGGTATATCAGTTGTAGGTCTGTCAACTTGATCTCAATAAGGATCAAAGATGAAAAGGGGTTTCAAAACAGAAATGTTTTTCTAACAAATATACCTATAAATATAACAATAATAACCCGGTCAAAGACATGCTTGGTAGGCTGATTGGCGTGTCTAAAGTGTCCGTAGTGTATGTGTGTGTGAGTGTGTATGTGATTGTGCCCTGTGATGGATTGGCACTCTGTCCAGGGTGTACCCCGCCTTGTGCCCGATGCCTCCTGGGATAGACTCCAGGTTCCCCAGTGACCCTGAAAAGGAGTAAGCGGTTGAAGATGGATGGATGGATGGATGGATGGATGGATGGATGAACAAACAAAAACATTGAATATATGGTTTATAATCTAAAATAGTAATTGTTTAATAATAATAATAATAATATAATTCACTAATAAAATACAAAAATAAATTGTCAAATTATTATTATAATATGTAATTAGACTTAAACTATACTTCAAAACTCAGTGTTTAAGTCTAGGCTTAAAACATATTTGTTTACTCAAGCCTACCCTGACTAGACTTTCTATTATGCTAATTCCCAGTCCTAATAATCTTTTCTCTCCCTCTCATTAAATGGCGCATTTTTCTCTCCTTCTGTCAAGCCACACACGATTTTTTGGAGCTACTAGAGATCCTGATCTTCTCTGCTCTCCGGACCTGCCTGATCCATTTCGGAGGTCCTACCTCTGGATGGAGCTCGCATCTACTCCAATTCCAGACTGCTGGGACTACGGCTGCTTGTAAAGCCAAACAGACTTCATATAAATCCATGATGAACTTTTTCACAATATCTGTTGTGACCCAGATGAGGATGGGTTCCCTTCTGAGTCTGGTTCCTCTCAAGGTTTCTTCCTCTTAAACATCTAAGGGAGTTTTTCCTTGCCACTGTCGCCACTCCATGACTTGCTCAGTTGGGATAAATTTGCACCTTTAATATCTGTATACCGTGTTGATATTTCTGTAAAGCTGCTTTGAGACTATGTCTATTGTAAAAAGCGCTATACAAATAAAATTGAATTGAATTGAAAACAGACGACCCAATTTTTGACCCCCAAAAAAACTTTAGCACCAAATTAAAATGAATTCACATTACTTTTGAAAACAGCTTTATTTTTTGTATACAGTAGTATATTGCTCCATCTGACAATAGTGCAAAAAATAATTAAGTAATAATTAAATTTCCTTCATAAATATAACAAAACATTATAAATAAACAACCACAACAGACATTAAAACAAAATGAACTGGGAAAAAAAATCCATGTTTACATACACATTGCACATTTGAATATGGATATCTGTTTATCTACATAGGCTTTTTTTCTGGGTTGGTTATCCTGGGAAAAATTCTGGTTTGACCAGGACACGATCCCTGCCACAGATAGAGACAAGAGAGCTTCTGTAGACTGACATAACACTCATAGTCCCTGCATATAAGCTTCTTCTGACCTAGCATGGGTTTGTTCAAGAACAAAAATCCTTCCAAAAAGGAAAAAAAACAAAAGGTTGTAACTTCTTAGAAGTTAAGCTACATTTTTTTTAAATCAAAGTGTATACGACAATGAGTAAGGGTTTCATAATCCTGCATCCTCACTCTCTGATTCCTATATCTAAATCCTCCAAGTCAGTGTTCTCCACTAAAATAGGATGCACTGGTAGTTGCTAATACCCATGACATCTTAGCAGCACATACACACCCTCTAACCATATCTAACCCTATGGTGGAAAAGCAGTGACTGTTCTGAAATGCAATATATACACATGAGCGAATCCTACACAAGTGAAGGAAACAGGATAAAGTATACCGTATTTTCCGCACTATAAGGCGCACCTAAACGCCTTAAATTTTCTCAAAAATCGGCCGTGCGCCTTATAATCCGGTGCGCCTTATAGTGCGGAAAATACGGTATATAATTGACACTCTAATACAGGAGTAACGTTTGTGCTGAGAGACTAGAAGTAATCGCCGAGCACTGGGTTTGGCTTTCTCAAAGACAAACCTGTGAACGCTACGTGAAAAGTAATGTGAGGTAACGTGAGGTTGCATGTAGGTCACATCCACTTTCAGTATGGATATACTTTTTAATAGAGAGGCCTTTGACTACAACGTCCCCGTTTGTTATAGTATGATTGCGGAGTCATTCAATCATTTCTCTGGCTTCGGATACATGGCTACGAACTCGATATTTTTACTACACTGAAAAAAAAAAAAAACCTCAGACATTCTCAGCTAATCACATCTTCTACCATCTCTGATATGTAAATATCAGACATCCAGTGGTCCTTCTGCATAAAACATCTCTGAATTAGTGTCATATGCTTATATATTACATTTAGTAAAATAAATAAGAAAATATATTCAACATGTACTTGAATTCTCTTGTCAATATTTTGAGTAGGCTTAGCTCATCCTTAAATATCCAGCACTGTATGAAGTCTCTCTGCTTCTGTGCGTCCATGCACAATGGTGAAATGTGGCAGCGTTGCACATCACTGCCACCTAGTGTGGCACAGCAGCACTACAATGTTTTATTCTGCCAAGACAAAATTTCAGTAAACATGCATGGCAGAACCGAAGAACTACATTCCGAAGTGAAATCTTTCATTATTATATATTATTGCAATATCATGGACCCCCCCTCCCCCCCAAAGAAAAATAAATAGATACATTACAGTATACATCATATACATGTGACTTCAAAATGGCAGAGGGACTCTGCATTCAAGCATTGGGGTGGAAGGTGCAGGGTGAGGAGGGCAGAAATGTATGGGCTCCATTTTTTTATATTTCATATAACCTGTTTTACCTCTCTTCATCTGTGCTATGGTCCATGGGCTGCTTCTCTCCCACCAGAGCTCATACTGAGCAGTTGCGCCTCTTGGCCACGCAGGGCAGGCCGCTGGAGCTCAGTCGGGTCTTCACCCTTTGTCAAAGGCTGGTGGAGGAGACCGAAAGCGTTGGTGAGGAGGGTGGTGGGAAGTTGAGCAGCTCCAGAACGGCCACTCCAACGCTGCTACGGCGTGTGAACATGCACGACGCCGCCACCCACTTGTTGCTGCGTGGATTGTACTTCTCAATGGAGTTCAAGCTGGAGCTACCATCGTTTCCACCAACAGCGTAGAGCCAGCCGTCCATGGCCACCAGGTCATGAGTACTCCTGAAGAGGATGAGAATATTTACAATATTCATAATATATTTAATAATATAATGAATTCAGCTAGGCATTTTGAATGGGTGTATAAGTGCTCTGTGATAGACAAGCATCCCATCTGGATGCACCATAACCCTGAGCAGGATTAAAGTCACTGCTAAAGATGAATGCATCTTTTTCTAACTGTATAGGAATAGTCTAAAATAATTGGGGTGGCAGTGAGATTGAGACAGAACCTCAGGGCTTAAATGTGCGAAGATATTCACAAACATTCATTCTGTTTCCACAGCAGGAACCAGTGCCAATTTTACTACTTGGGCTACACTTCCAGGAACCTTTTTAGTTCCTGCCTGAGAGTACCCTAGAATTTCTAGACCCTCACGCTAGAGGTCGACTGATTGATCGGCAAAAAACCCACACAGATAGTTATTCCAATATTTGTGGCAATTATGGGAGCGGCGGAGAAGGGTCCGCTGTCAATATACAGTACGAGAGCGGCCTCTAGAGGCGAAATAAAAACCATCACTGATAAATCTTGTGTTATTTGAAGTGTTTTTGATTCATTTTGGATGAATTCGTTATTTGGAGTGTTACTTTTTAGTTCAGTTTCGATGTAAATCTTTTGGTTACTTTAATATTTATAAATAGTTAATATATTAACATGAATATATTTTTCATTAAAAAAATTACAGTACATTTTCATGGTACAGTCAGTACTTTTTATTTTTGTAAAAGTTCAGCAATATTTTACTTTGAGTGTTGTGTTCATTCAGCATCAATTTGAAAACTATCGTTTGATTTATCGGTTATCGACAGGTATTGCCCAACGTAGTTAAAAGTACCGGTAAAATCCACTATTGGTTGACCTTACACCCAGCATTTTACTAACCTGTGTTTAGCTAACAAGTGGCATGGCCAGCAAATATTTGCTTTTCACACAAATGATAAGTCAAAAACATTAGAAAGACTATGAAAGATTTTATTTGCTGTAGAAGAAACTAGTAGCAAGAACAAGAAGCCAGAAAATGTGAAATTGTGCTTTGTGCAGCTCATTTTAAAAGCTACATTAATCTTAGCGATACAATAAAGAACAAAACGTTAACCTTTCTCCGTATTTGCTTTGTTAGATACATTAACGCTGGACACATTGCACAGTTTGAGACAGCGGAAATGCAAATAAGGAACTTCTTCAAGAAGTGTGTAGTTCTCATTCAGGAGAGTTCTGCAACCCACAAAGTTTCAGAAATTCGGTGAAAACAAACCTCTTGCTGCTTGGCCAATTTGAACTGCTTACTCTGCGATCAGAACCCCTTCATGATTAAATTAGCCACTGATTAAATTGGCGGTTGTGCCAATAGCTACTACAGTTCAGTCTGAACTCTCAGACCTTACAGTGTTTCCCAATTCTTAAGTTCAAGTGATTTTTGAAGGAGCACTACACCAAGATTACACAATACACCAAGCACTCATACTTGCAGTTGTTTGTCTGCAGATTACCTGCTTACCTGCGAATGTTCATTGGGGCCACACCTTCCCATGTGTTGGTTTTGGGGTTGTACCGCTCCACTGAGTTCAGGCAGCTGGTTCCATCATTGCCTCCAGCAACATAGAGCATTCCCTCCAGTACAGCAACACCAGCACTGCTCCTCCGGCTTAACATGTTGGCTATGGCAGTCCATGCATTACTCTTAAGGACAGAACAATTATGAGTGGCTTTGTGGGTAAAACCTGAAAAGTCTATTAAAAGTAGTCTGCAACATTTAGCACTGTCTTCTGCCTGCAACAAAATCACTGAAGGGTCTTTCCCAAACCCCTCTGTGAAACTACTTATGAAATTGACCAGGACAGAACATCTCTGACTGGGGGTGGAGCTTACTTCTGGGCCAGAAAAATATAAATAAAAGTCAAAGCAGCTCGCTAGATCCATTGCATGGAAGATATGTATAAACTGGCATGACTATGGTCTAGAAACACTTGGAAAAATAAAAACATCTTGCCTTAGAAATCTTAAAACTGAAACCTGATATCATGCTAAATTTTGAAATATGTCTTATATTTTTATGATAGCAGAATAGCTTTTTATAACTTTATACCAAGTTTTACAGTAAATGAAATGAAATTAAAAGTACCTGTGGATCATATTTCTCTACTGTGGCTAGGTGTGAGGAGCTATCATATCCACCAACTGCATACAGACTGCCATCTGAAAACAGAGCCAGTTATACATTTGTTAATGGGAGTTAAAAAGGTAACATTGCTTTATGCACTAGAAGCCACTTCAGGAAAAAAAAGTCAAACTTATTACACAGTTCCCTCCAAAACTATTGGAATGGCAAATCCAATGAATTAGTCATTTGTGCTATACACCAAAAACATTCAGGTTTGAGATCAAAAGATAGAGACAAGAGACTAGGATTTCACCTTTTATTTCTTGTTACCTACATCTAGATGTGATAAACAACATAAAACATAGAACCTTTTGTATCAGTTTCAGAGAGGACTGTAAATTATAGGTCTTGTCTTGCCAAGTGAATCAGTCCTATTTTGCAGGAACACCGATGGAACACCGATGATTGTGAATGATGTCATTCACAACCATAGGCATTAAACATTCTTTGGTAGGTTATACAGAAAGACTACTTCCAAAGAAAAGCTCACCCAGTGTGGCAACTCTCACATATCTTCTCCTGGTGCTCATGGCAGCAATGGAGGTCCAGGAACCAGTTAGTGGGTCATACCTCTCTGCACTAGAGAATAAAAGAAGAAAAGCAAACAAGTGTTTATGATGCCAATAAAATATTAAGGGATACTGTAAAATAATCTATTCCTTTAAAGCACTGATATATGGGCAAAGGGTTGCACTCATCACAACCACATGTGCTTTTTAAACATCCCATTACTCATTTAGTTCCTCCTTTGATGTTATAATAATCTTCCCTCATCAGGGAAGGCTTTCCACTAGATTTTGGAACATGGCTGTTGGTCTTTGCCCATTCATTAGTGAAGTCGCTCACTGATGTTGGCGTTCCTATTCATCCCAAAGCTGTTTCATGGGGTTGAGGTCAGGGCTCAGTGCAGGCCACTCGAGTTCTTCCACTCCAGCTTTGGCAAACCATGTCTTCATGGAGCTTGAAGTGTGCACAGGGGCATTGTCATGCTGGAACAGATCTGGGCCCTTAGTTCCATTGAAGGGAAATTGTAATGCTACAGCACACAAAGACATCCAGTGCAATTGTGTGCTTCCAACTTTGTGGCAACAGTTTACGGAAGGCCCATATATGGGAGTGATGGTCAGTTATCCACAAACGTTTAGCTATATAGTGTACATTAAGGGTAAAATTGGAAGATGATTGCTTATGTTTCCTAACTAGTTCACTTTAGTACATCAGAGAAAGGCAGCAAAGGACATTAACCGGAAACTGCTGGCCAAACCACATCACTTTAAATGTTCACCCAAAGCAGTTAATGTCAATGAGAACAGGAATTCTCAGAATATTAAAATGTATGTGGGGCTATGGAAGTCTGATTACTGACAGATAAGACTTTTATTGTATTTAATGTTCAAGATCTGTTTTAAAACATTTAACATTTCATTTATGAATCAGTATGAAACCCATTTACAGTATTTGACCTCCAATGTCTGGGGAGGTAGTTACCTTTTAGGGAATCTATATCTCTTATTGATTATCAATACAGTATTGACATTTCTGGAAGAAGAGGTTTATTTATGTGGTTTATCACCTACTGTCTTTCTTTCCAACCCTAGAGGATACCTTACCTGTTGAGACAGGAAGCACCGTCATAGCCTCCAGCTGCATATAACAGGCCATGAAGCACTGCCACACCCAGACAGCTCCTCCTGGTTCCCATAGATACTTCTGGTTGCCAGCCGTTTGTCACAGGATCATATGACTCAACAGTGGCCAAGTCAGATGTGCCGTCATATCTGACGTCAAGAAATCAAAGGTTAAATTCAACAGAATTTGTAATAAGAAGGAGGGAGCCAGATAAGGGTTGAGCAATGTTTACCTTTTAACCTCTTAGAAAGTCAGTGATGTGCTAGCACAAGCTCAGGTAGATGTACTATAAGAATAACAGAGAAAGCATACCAGAGACAAGGATAAGAGGCTCCGTACCCGCCTACAGCATACAGCTTATTCCCGATAGCAGCGACTCCGACTCGGGCCCGTCGTGTAGACATAGACGCCACCATGTGCCAGCGGTCTGTCCTGGTGTCATAGGCCTCACAGTCCCCATGAATAGCAAAGAGACTGCCGCCACCTGAGAGAGATCGCAATAGATTGCTTAACTGACATCAACTAGAAACCGGCCTCTTGTTAAAATACTGAAAATGTATCTTGATGTACTGACCCACAGCAAACAGCACAGGGCTGGCACCCTCACAGCGACGGGGCCGAGTGCGACAGTTACTCAGCACGCCCCTCTGCTCGGGCATCAGGTGATACTTCAGCGCCTCTATCAACAGATCTTTACACTCAGAATGGTGGCGCACCAGAAGCTCCGTGTCCACGTTACCCATCAGGAAGTCCCGCGTCAGCAACGGCAGACGCACACACTTCATCAGCTGGAAGAGAACGTTGCCCAGTGTATGAGATTGAAGCAGCCAGGGAGCCAGAGAAGGGATGACTGAGTAATAGGTTATATATGTGCATTGTTATAGACAGTATGCTTGACAGTCAGGGATAGACTCACTCTAGGTACATGCTGCCTCCGCCCATCAATATCGTGTTTGACCCAGCTCAATACAGCCCTGTACACTTCCTCCTCTGAAGGAACATTCAAATTGTCACTAGAGATAAGGTCCAGCACCTGTAGCACACACACACACACACACACACACGCACATTTTCAAGTTATCCCATTTGACACATGTATATCCACATAAGTAATCTGATGATGTGGAATCTGGATCAACACAAATCAGTTAATAATCTAATCTCTTTCAAAATGCATGGCATACACGTCTCTACAACTGCTGAATTTCAGTTCACAAATTATTTCACCTCAAACATTTATTTGGTAATTATTTTTGGAAGCAAATTCCACACAATGTACACTGAGCTATTAAGTCTAGAGTTTTCTCCAACTAGTTTGATGTAGAAAAAACAAAACAGTATACATGTTCTGAATATCCTAATAATTTCCCCACAGATAGGATTATATTTCACTAATATATAATTTCACTAATATATTTTTCATTATGGCACAGAATTTTCTCCATACTGGCGAGGTCATGGGTCAAAGACAGTGGACACACCTGTGAACAGTACAGTCCTGGTCATAAGTACATATTGGTATTTTTGTGCATGTCCGCAAGGATATATACACTCACTGAGCACTTTATTAGGAACAACTGTACACCGACTCATTCATGCAATTAGCCTACATTAATTACTCTAATCAGCCAAACATGTGTCAGCAGTGCAATGCATCAAATCATGCAGATATGGGCCTGCAGCTTCGGGTAATGTTCACATGAACCATTAAAATGGGGGGCAAAAATGTGACCTCAGTGATTTTGACCCTGGCATGATTGTTGGTGCCAGGTGGGTTAGTTTGAGTATTTCTACTAAACTGCTGAACTCTAAGGCAAACAATCATGAGTTTCCCTGGTCTTAAGCCTTAAATCTTGGCACATGTCACAGCTGAGTGGGCAGAGGGATAAATTGCATACTGCTGCAGTGACACAAGCCACCAACACTTGCTGTGAAAAACACAGAGAACACAGACAGCAAGACAGAGACAGCAAAAGAAACCAAGCAGTGGCGCCTTTTCATCAACTACTGTCAGTCATGGAACACCACCAATGCCAGAAAAGAGATTTTTTTTTTTTTTAAAGGCTTAAGGTAAAAATCCTTTCAGCGTGAGATTGACAGACCTCAACTAAGCAAAAGAAGCACTAGTCAATTTACTCAAATAAGAGCTTTTATTTTAAAGAGAGAGGATTAAGAACAGACAAACATTGCATATAAGAGATTATTTGAGGCAGATAATTCGAGATAATGAGAAAAAAACCCATTCATGACCCCTGAAAGAATCAGGATGCTGACCTAGCATTGGATTTGTGTCTAGGCTCAAAAGTGTTGTCTGGGAGATCTGAGCTTCTCACTCGTATAATTGCATGTCACTGCCCACTGCCCTTTCCCTCCATCTGGGGACAAGAGGAAAGGAAGCAGTACAGCAAATGTATTTGTCAACAGATACTTCCTTGCTTATGGAAGCTTCATTTAACTATGCATTACTTATTACTGACCTGTTGCCCATCTTAATAACCTGTCACTGGTCATAACAGATCTGAATACACGTTTGCCTTGTAACTCTGGCACCGTGTGCACATGCTATCCTCTAGCTAACCGCATGCTAGTTTGCATGCTATCCCCATGCTTTGGGGATTTCCTCCAGGTACTCCGGTTTCCTTCCCCAGTCCAAAGACATGTCCTGTAGGCTGATTGGCATCTCTAAATTTGCCATAGTGTGTGAGTGATGGTGCCCGGCGATGGTGTGTCCCCCACCTTGCGCCGAGTTCCCTGTTGATAATCATGTTTTTGTTCATTCAGGAACAATTTGGTGACCAAAAGTTAAATACTAAAAGGAAGCTGCTGCTACATGTTAACTACAGCATTGGGTTGCCGGTGCTGAACTACTGAACAACACATTTTGAAAATCTCAGCCTAACATTCCATCCTCACCTGTTTGAGTGGCAGCAGCATGAACTCCTCGGTCTTGGACACCTCCACAAAGTGCTGCAGGACATATTTGTGGGCAGACTTGAGTAGGTCGCTGCAGGAGTGTGTATCAGCGAAGCCACGGATGCCGAGGCAATTAGAGGGGTCCAGCTGACTGAGCAGGAACTTGCAGCAAGCGTCTCTCACTCCGTTCAGCTGCAGGAGGCTGGCTGCCGGGAGCAGCGTCTTCACACATCACACACACAACCAAAAGTCATGAGGCGTAACCATAGCCAAGATATACGGTACATAACAATCTTTTTCCTGTATAATCATATTCCTGCCCAGACTTGGTATCAATACTTCTGGTGATCCAATCACCAGTGAATAGCAGAGAAGGATAGCCACTCACATCTGGCATTTTCATGTGTCTTGAAAGCATTTTCAATGTGATCAAATTTCATGACTAGAAGGGTTGCCATATCTGCCAAAAGCAACCAAATTTCACCTCAAAATCATTCCCCAACAGGGTGTTTATGTTTAGCCAGGGTACAGGATTTCAGGTGCTTAAGTTGCTCACACTGTCCCCAATAACAGATTGTGAAGGTTTTCATTAAATAATGAAACGTGATTTCAACAACCAGAAGAGAGGGAAGTAACCAAAGCAAACTGTGAGTTGAGACTCAAATTTAGTCAGTACCTTGCATGAGTAAGACAGCATGGGCGCATACAGTCAGTGTTTGTGGATTTTAAAAATAATAATAATAATAATAATAATAATAATAATAATAATAATAATAATAATTCTCACACACACACAAACACCTTCAAATGTTACCATCGCATAGACTTTCTGAACATTTTCCAAATATGAAAACTCATTTATGCTCTATTGTATTTGTTGTTGTTTTTTTAACACCAATTTGTTCCTTTGTCAATTCCCAACCAGTAGCTAGCTGTGGAGAGTGAAGGCTTGCTAATCGTTCACTCGCTACATGTGAAGCTATTTTTTATTTTTAAAATGAACTTGCAGACAGAAAAAAGTACTCTACTATCAGACAACAATGTGGCTGCGCATCTCAAAAGTAACTCGGGGCGGGTGTGGCTCGGGCGGTTGAGCGGGTTGTCCGCTAAACCACTAATAGTAGGGTTGGCGGTTCGACTCCACATGCCGAAGTGTCCTTGGGCAGGACACTGAACCCCAAGTTACTCCCGATGGCAAGTTAGCACTTTGCATGGCAGCTCTGCTACCATTGGTGTGTGAGTGTGTGTGAATGGGTGAATGAGACATTGTAAAGCGCTTTGGATAAAAGCGCTATATAAGTGCACCATTTACCATTTTAACTCAATTCTATATGAAACCCGTGAACGTGGCAACACTGGTGAGGTTTTTTTGAAGTTTTCAGGGACACATGTGACACCATTCACAACTTTATTTAATGCTGTCTACATGTAATCAAATCACCCAAGTTGGATATTAATACCAAAACTGAATCAGTGTAGATGCTGAATTCAACGCTGATTTTGTGAGCAGAAGCCAAAAGTCTAAATTGGGATTATTCGTCTAGACACTTTGATGTGATTTTTGGGAAATGTCTAGGAGTCTATGTCTGTACCTTTACAGAAGATAAAGATGCACTTTATGTGAAATAAAAGAAATGACACATTAGGTCTGGGCAATATGATACAATATTAATGCAATAAATATCAACTCACAATAAACATTTCTATAAGTATCACAGGTATGGGTAGATAGTTTTATAACTTTTGTTCTCATAGCAATAAGCTAATATGTATCGGATGTTTCATTCTAACTCTTTTTTTTTTAAGGTTTTTGAAGGTCACTACTACAGGATCTCACTAAAGTCTCCATACAGTACAACATTTTTCATACTTGATTTATACTTTATATATATTTTTTCAGATAGCCTTTAAGAATGTCTTTGACAAAAGAAGATCGTATAGAAATCATGCTCGTGGCTGGATCGGGAAGCTGCAAGGTGGCGATGGACTTTGACAGGAAGCGTGGCAAGCATATCACTGTCGCCAAACTTATTAACAAAATGTCTGGAAGTGTTGAGGACCAACTGAGAAGTGGACGTCCATGAACAGCCACTGACGAAGGCACAACCGACGTGGTTCTAGTAAAAATAGTCCCCTGTGTATGGAGACCTTTGGGACACCCTGTATTTTGCTTGGAGTTTGTTAGCAGATATACAGTTGAGTCCAAAGTTTTACATACACCTAGGCAAATGGCATTCAACGTCAACTTTTAAGAACGCCACACATTTCATGGTACTTTACCTGAGTAATTTCCTGAGTTAAGTCAATTAAGGTATCTACTTTTTTTCAACAAAATTCATTTAATAATAATTTCCTAAAGACAGATTCATTAGTTTAGCTTTTATTTATTATATCTACTTTTCAGTGGGTGAAAAGTTAACAAAATTTGTTAGCAAATGGTGGCATTGCCTTTTTAACTGCATAACTTGACTTCCACAAGCTTCTCACGTTACGGAATTGTTCCTGCTAGAACTGATGTAACTCAGTCAGGTTTGCGAGTCTCCTTCCTCAGATGTGTTTTTTTTCTGTGCAGACCACAAATTTTCTATGAGAGTATGCCCAGGGCTTTGTCTTCACCTTTGGAAATATGATTAGGATAATTGTCCTGTTTTCTTGGGGTTCAGTTGAACCTTTCATCCCTTGGAGTTATTTTGTGGCACGGTCCTGTACAATGCAGAGGCTGTGTGGTCCTAAGATTTGTGTATTTGCATAAAACTGTTTGTACGGATGCTCACGGTACCTTAAATTGTTTGGAAATTATTCCTAAGGAACAACCAGACTTGTGGAGGTCTGCAATTTGGTTGAGAGGTCTGAATTTGTTCTGCATTGTTCTTGAACCCCACTGACACCTGACAATCACAATAGCCTCAGAGGAGCCTAGCCTTACGTTTTATACAGTGGGGTCCAATAGTCTAAGAGCACTAGTGAAAATGCGTCTACGTTACATTCTTTTCTAAATTTAAAACAACAATTTTCATTACAAATTACTCCACAAGTTTGTGCGAAACCTGATGATCCATTTTGATCAAATCCATAGGAGTGTGCTTGCTTCAATAGAAGACATTAGGCTTGAGGAAAATCTGACCTTTTGTACAAAGCAGTTAACATGGTCAAGATCATAAATGTTAAAAGATATTGAACATTACTTTGTTTTAAATATTTAACATTTCTAAAAAAAAAAAAAAAAAAACCTTCTGTTTATTTCCAATTTGAAATAAATAAATAATTCCCAGATTTCCAGCGTGCTCTCAGACTTTTTGAACCCCTCTGTATATCACAATATTGATATCATATCATATTGCCCAGATTTACATGATGCACACTTCTTATTGTCAAAGTGTTTTCAAGTATCATGCTATGATATTTCTGCCATATCAGACACCATTAAGTTGTACCTGCACATTGCCTTCCCCCACTACTATCTCAGCAGTGTAGGAATACTGCACCAACTGCTCCAGTGCCTGTGGATCAATGTCATGCAGCGTCACGTGGGTTTGCCGGCTCTCTGACATCTCATCTGCGCAGCACATGCGCACACGCACACACACACACACACACACACACACACACACACAATTTCAACTAGCAGATTTGACATGAAAGAAAGGTCATGGTAACAGGGGGTTAGAAAGCATGCTGATAATAAAGCCTGACATTTAAAAAAAAATAAGTAACTTCAGCAAAACTGGGTGTGTTTATCAAATCAGTCTGCTGAGTCAAAGAGGCGTTTAATTCACATTTACATGTTCTAGAGCTTTCTCCTCTAAGCTCCTCGTCAGAGTGAGAGGTACTAGTCCACTTTGGTTTAAATGAACGGCTCAGAGGTTAGAGATGAAGTCAGAGGTCTGCTGGTATATGGTAAGCCCTGAACAGTAATGGCACACTACTGTCCACTCTGTCCTGAGACGAATCATCACACTCTAGCCTGAGGGGCAGTGGTGATGAGGACAAATAGGAAAAACAGGGCACCTGCTGACCTAAGACCGGAAAGGGAAAATAATACACATGGAAAACACAGGCCAGTGGGAAAGGAGGTGAAACAGGAAGTGATTCAATAGGACACTGAACAAATTTAGCTCAGAGACAAACACCAACAGTATTAGCTTTAACTATAATGATGAATTGTTTCAAATATTATAACAACATATTTCGTTTTTGATGGGCACATTCACACAGTCCAGAGTAATGAGAAAAACACACAGCCTGAATAATATTTAGCTAACATGATGAGATGGTCAAAGTTATTTTAAATAATTCTCACATTTTTCTGCATTTCATGAGGTGGTATACAATGTAAGATCACCTACTAGTAAACATGGCGTGGAAGTAGGGGCTGCAGGACGCCAGAACCACTTTGTGAGCCTTGATCTCTTTGTTGGCCACGTGCAGCACGATGTCGCAGAGCAGGCCGCGTTGCCGCATCCTGTTCATCGACACGAAGGAGTCATGGTAGTGGCGTTTGGAGTTGTGCGAGATGCTGTGGCCATCGCGATTCAGCAGTTGCATGCCTCCCTCCATCATGGCGCTGCGCTCCGAGGCCTGACGCTGCCCGAGTCTCAGTCTGAGCAACTGAACACAAAAACATGGCTCCTGCTTAACCAATAATCGCTGCATTGCTCACTCTCAAAATGTACGCAGAAAAATACTCTTTTTCTTATAAAAAAGAATGGCAGCAAATGTTAACATCTCACAAACAACTACTGTATCATCATTTTTGTTAATCAAATGAGAACACAATAAGAATATTAGAGAAGTGCGAGAAGGAGGACAACTGCAAGATCAAGCTCTAGTTTTTATGGCCATATGGACGAGTGTAGTGCACTTGGAGAACGTAGACATACTGAAAGTATTTTCCAATGTGACACACTCCATTTCCTAAGTATCACATGGATGTGAACGTTATATTAAAGGATCAACAAAGGGCTAAAGTGAGCCTTTGGGCCACTGCCTAAATATCAAACTTCATAGGTCGGCTTCAGAACGAGGGTTTGAAAAAAACCTCAACTCAATCTTAAATTCGAAATTAAGTTAGCTAAATTTCAGACCTGAGGGGAATTTTTTTTTACAATTAGCTAACCTCTGATAGGCTGATTCAGAATTGCAGGCATGAATTTTTATAGCCATGGCCTGATTTATGAAGGTCAACATTTTTCTCATTTTATCTTCTTAAGAAGATAAAATCGTTTTTCAAACAATACTTCCGAAGAATACTTCCTAACAATTCCAAAGTATTCTACGAATAACCCTGGTGGCTTGAAACACACTAGTTGTCACAAAACCATAACCGAACTAGGTAGGCTAACCTGATCCTTTCAGGTTAGCCATTTCTTAATTAAGGATCATTTTATAACTAATACAAACTGGAGTTGGAGAATATATTGAAAGGGCAGCTAACAATAATGATGATGCCATATGTGAGCTCATTACAAAGAAAAACTGGACAGCAAATACACTCTTGACCACTCCCATAAATCAGTTTGAGCTGAATTTCGTGTGTGTATATATATATATATATATATATATATATATATATATATATATATATATATATATATATATAAATATAACATGGTTGGGCGTGCTTGAAAGAGATATCCTGCCAGTCCTTGCTAATGCTAACTCTAGCACCTTTTTGGGCCTCACATTATAGGCTACACTTTCATTCTCTAACCAACAGGAAGTGGTTCACTACGGCCACCTGTCACTCCCTGAAGAGCAGATTTGGCATCATTTATGTGCCGAAGTGGGTTCATCAGAGCTGCTGCAGTACCCAAGTGGGTACTTGGGTATTGAGTACTTCATATTTGAAATGATGGCTAAATATGAATGAGTATGTAACAATAACGTGCATAAACAGTTTCTTATCAGAACCTGATGGCTCGACATGCTGTAGACTAAAGACTGGTGATAGAAAGGGCATTTTTTTAAAAACAGCGGTTGCCTGTGGAAAACTATGAGCGGCAGAAATTAAGCAATGCTTCTGAAAATGAAATTTGCCATTTTATACACAGTTAATAACGCTCAACCAGACTGAGTTGGAGTAATATCTCCTCACAAGAATTATACACTAAACACAACATATTCTCAAAATGTTCACTATCTATAAAAGATACAGGTAAAAAAAATAAAAATAAATAAAAGTAGGCTCCCTGCGAAGGATAAGCGGTAGGCAAAATGTATGGATTCTTAGCTCTTTAAATAACTGGGTCAGGTTGGCAGCTGACATTTTGCAGGTTAAAGTTGTTGCAGATAAAAATCGCAAATCGTGGGAAAAAAAGTATTTTGTTGTGAGCTACAACTGGTGGCCTCAGACTGCTGAACATGACGCTCACCACCAAGTGATTTAGAACTGTTGCAACCGATAAGCTCTGGAAAGAAATGTCAGAAATGTTTAACCAAACTTCCTGCTATGATGCGTGTTGTGACAGAATCTACTGTATAATCTGATATGCAGCCCATGTGAACCTAACTGATCTCATGAAAAGATATTATTGGCATCATCTCGTACAGTCTGACACACTATATTTATACTGCGCAGTAGACGTTGCCCAGGTATCTGCACTTGATTTGGTGTAGTTCTTCTCTCTGGAATAGAAGAAACCACATGTTTGTGAATCCTGACTTACAGTGGTGTGAAAAAGTGTTTGCCCCCTTCCTCATTTCCTGTTCCTTTGCATGTTTGTCACACTTAAGTGTTTCGGAACATCAAACCAATTTAAACAATAGTCAAGGACAACACAAGTAAACACAAAATGCAATTTGTAAATGAAGGTGTTTATTATTAAAGGTGAAAAAAAATCCAAACCATCATGGCCCTGTGTGAAAAAGTGATTGCCCCCCTTGTTATAACATACTATAACTGTGGTTGTCCACACCTGAGTTCAATTTCTCTAGCCACACCCAGGCCTGATTATTGCCACACCTGTTCACAATCAAGGCATCACTTAAATAGGAGCTGCTTGACACAGTAAGGTCCACCAGAAGATCCTTAAAAGCTACACATCATGCCGAGACCCAAAGAAATTCAGGAACAATTGAGAAAGAAAGTAATTGAGATCTATCAGTCTGGAAAGGGTTATAAAGCCATTTCCAAAGCTTTGGGAATCCAGCGAACCACAGTGAGAGCCATTATCCACAAATGGCGAATACATGGAACAGTGGTGAACCTTCCCAGGAGTGGCCGGCCGCCCAAAATTACCCCAAGAGCGCAGCGACGACTCATCCAAGAGGTCACAAAAGACCCCACAACAACGTCCAAAGAACTGCAGGCCTCACTTGCCACAGTTAAGGTCAGCGTTCATGCCTCCACCATCAGGAAAAGACTGGGCAAAAATGGCCTGCATGGCAGAGTTCCAAGGAGAAAACCACTGCTGAGCAAAAAGAACATCAAAGCTCGTCTCAATTTCTCCACAACACATCTTGATGATCCCCAAGACTTTTGGGACAACATTCTGTGGACCGATGAGACAAAAGTGGAACTCTTTGGAAGGTGTGTGTCCACGTATATCTGGCGTAGAAGGAACACTGCATTTCATAAAAAGAACATTATACCAACAGTAAAATATGGTGGTGGTAGTGTGATGGTCTGGGGTTGTTTTGCTGCTTCAGGACCTGGAAGACTTGCCGTGATAAAAGGAACTATGAATTCTGCTGTCTACAAAGAGATCCTGAAGGAGAATGTCCGACCATCTGTTCGTGTACTCAAGCTGAAACGAACTTGGGTTCTGCAGCAGGACAATGATCCTAAACACACCAGCAAGTCCACCACCGAATGGCTGAAGAAAAACTAAATGAAGACTTTGGAGTGGCCTAGCCAAAGTCCTGACCTGAATCCTATTGAGATGTTGTGGTATGACCTTAAAAAGGCCGTTCATGCTCGAAAACCCTCTAATGTAACTGAATTAGGACAATTCTGCAAAGATGAGTGGGCCAAAATTCCTCCAGGACGCTGTAAAAGCCTCATTGCACATTATCGCAAACGCTTGGTTGCAGTTGTTGCTGCTAAGGGTGGCCCAACCAGTTATTAGGTTTAGGGGGCAATCACGTTTTCACACAGGGCCATGATGGTTTGGATTTTTTTTCACCTTTAATAATAAACACCTTCATTTACAAATTGCATTTTGTGTTTACTTGTGTTGTCCTTGACTATTGTTTAAATTGGTTTGATGTTCCGAAACACTTAAGTGTGACAAACATGCAAAGGAACAGGAAATGAGGAAGGGGGCAAACACTTTTTCACACCACTGTATGTTATCAGGCTAAATTGTCAGCATAGGGATCCAAAAATAAGACTGAACATGACAACACAGAAAGCACGATTTTCGTTTACAAATGAAGTTTGTAACGTTTAAATGGTAAATGGTAAATGGCGCACTTATATAGCGCTTTTATCCAAAGCGCTTTACACTGTGTCTCATTCACCCACTCACACACACACTCACACACCAATGGTAGCAGAGCCACCATGCAAGGTGCTAGCTTGCCATCGGGAGCAACTTAGGGTTCAGTGTCTTGCCCAAGGACACTTCGACATGTGGAGTCATCCGGGCCAGGATTCGAACCACCAACCCTACGATTAGTGGACACCCCGCTCTACCGACTGAGTCACAGCCACCCATTTAAATGTAACCATAATTTCACCTATACACTAGAACAACTTATTCTCCATATTACAATGCAATAGATCTTAATAGTTTCTTCATTTTAAGCTTCTGTTTTTTCCAGCATTATCATTAGCTCTGCCCCTAGCTGAAACAGCCCCGCCCCTTTCCCCAAGGTAATCAATTAGTATTTACGCCCTGCGTCCCAAACGGCCTACATATACTATTTACTCTTATTGTGAAGAAAAAGAGTACATACTTTTGGGTGTGTAATAAAAGTGTATGCAAGTACTGGAACATACTAACACGTCATGTAATGGAAGAGAACGCTGTTGCCTAGTTACGCACACCGTAAACAAACTCAATGTAGCATTTCAGCATTTCTTCATGTATTATTCCTTACGTAACTTATACTATATAGTTTAATTTAAAAGGAGGTGGGTAGCTGAAAAAATTTAGACTATCCGGGTACCTTTGGGATGCTCATTATAACATACTATGATTTGGGGCATACTAAATCTCATCCCGGATACTATTTAGTACTGATTGTGCTAGTTGGGATGCAGGGCGAGCAGCATGTCTTTTTCAGCGAAAATATTTTCACTGAAATTGCACTTCACATTACAATCAGTAGAAGGCACTAAAATAATAAACAGCTCCTTTAACGTGCTTTCACGAAGAATATAATGTGCCAGCTGCGGATTACTGTAGGAAAGCGCAAGCAGGAGTATTAAAGGCAGCTGCACAAGAAAAAAGAAGCTCATGAACTTTTAAAATGTCCATCCATCCATCCATCTTGAACCGCTTACTCCTTTATCAGGGTCACGGGGGAACCTGGAGCCTATCCCAGGGAGCATCGGGCACAAGGCGGGGTACACCCTGGACAGAGTGCCAGTCCATCGCAGGGCATTCATACACTACGGACACTTTAGACACGCCCATCAGCCTAACATGCATGCCTTTGGACTGGGGGAGGAAACCGGAGTACCCGGAGGAAACCCCCAACACACGGGGAGAACATGCAAACTCCGCACACACATGGCCCTGGCAGGACTCGAACCCCGGACCCTGGAGGTGTGAAGCGGATGTGCTAACCACTAAGCCACCGTGCGCCCCCCTTTCAAAATGTCACATAGTTTAATCAGTCATGTATTCTTTCAAGATGTCATTGAAGTCCATGGATTGCAAGAAGGCTATGTATACTCGGACATCAGCGTATCACCTGTGAACAGCAAGACTCCACCAGTTAGACAGGGGTGAGTGTACCAGTGTTAATGACGATGCTCTAATTCGCCCCTTAACTAAGAGCATCGCTGGGACCGAGCAAAGAAAAGAAAACAAAAGAACAGAACATGGTGCAAGAACGTCGTGTACAGTTGCTGACCTCATTACTTTACTCTGTCCTCCCTAACGCACCCTTTCGTCAAACAAACCAAGCTTTCACGGTTATACTTGTGAAAAATCTGCTCGTGTAAGTGTTGTTTCCACACATGCCCTTACCAAGACAACCTAATGAAATGCTTTACTCTGAAAGACCAGCGTCTCCCCCACTTTAAGTACACTGTGTATAGACACATTGGTTACCATGCCAATACCCCACCACCAGTGTGTAGACCCCACCACCAGTCTGTCTGACTCAGCATACTGAGTCACATCACAACAAAACAACAGATGCAATGACTGAATGCAGCTTTGAATCTTCTCCAGGCCTGATAATAACAGCTGTGTCTTTAGTTTATAGCCTATACCTCATATAGTGCATACGGCTCAGCAATGCAGACTCCCAGCACTGCTCTGTAAAATGACCGAGCATCATCTCCTCCTTTCCTCACCTCACCTCACCTCACCTCATGCACTTCCTCCTCCAACCCCCCGGTGATTTACACACAGGATCTCCCGGGGAAACACAGCCTTCTTACCTGGAACGACAGGCCCCGGCGTCCTCGATCTGCTTCTCTGGTGAGGAATGAAATCAAGCAGACTGGGCCGTGCACTCCGTGTGAAATGTGCATACAGACCTAGTTTGCGCGTTTGTATGTTCTTGGCGTAAATGCAGCCGCACGAGTGCTGCGCTGACATCATAATTTAAGGTGGCGCGCCTGAAACCTTGTGTGTGTGTGTGTGTGTGTGTGTGTGTGTGTGTGTGTGTGTGT
>JAFFST010045555.1:53800-68633 GCA_022414735.1 Noturus placidus
GTCAATTATGACAGAATTTAGCAACCTAGTGTGAGCCATGACAAATTAATTTACCTTCTGATAAACTAAATTGTATATTTTCAGTTAATTTTACAGACTGTTTGGGGGGAAAAAAAAAAGTTAACCTGTTCCACCTTGTAAACAAATACAATAAACCTCAATGGTCAATTTTTGAAAGTCTGCTCCTCTTAAATATATTTAAAGTTACACTATTAGACATTTTCCACTGTCATGGTTCTGGGCTGGAGCGAGTTCTCGAACCGCTCTGTGTATATTGTGTATATATCTGAATAATCTCATATAGGATGTGATTGGGTGACTTCATTTACCTGTCAGGTGCAAAGCGCTTTATTTTAAGTGTTCATTAGGGATGCACTGATCAGGATTTTTTCCAACCGAAATCGATCCTGATACCAATCTTTTTTAGTTTTAAGCTTTAATCAGGAGGTCTGTCATAAACAGTTAAATGTAAGCTCTCTGCTCATAATAATAATAATAATAATTATAGCAATGAGAAATATTGTTGGATAATTGATTAATAAACGAGCTTAAAATATGTATTTTTTTTTTATATTTTAAACAATAAATAGTTCTAATTAAAAGTAGACTAACAAAAAATGGTCCATATTAGGAAAAATGGCTAATAGTCTTCTCAGGAAATAGCTTACTAAGCTTAATGTCAGATTGATATTAAATGCTACCCTTAGTAATTAAACATTGCATGACTCATTTTAGTTATATTTTATGAAGTTATTATAATATCTATTTTTTTTTTTTTACATTAAATGCTTTATTTATAACTAAGCACATTTTCTGTCTTTACATTTTATTAGTTATTTTTTTTGCTTCTCAGTTGTTCCTTTTAGATGTGTTCTCCCAGTACAGGGTTGCCATGTCTTCTGGTATTATTGTGGTTTTTGTTGGATTAAATCAAATCATGAAAACCGGAGTTGCCTTTTCTAGTGATATCTGGCAACCGTGAGCTTAAATTAAGTGTATGGGCTGTCTATTAGAGTTGGTGAAGGAAAGTGGCAGCGAACTGTGTGTTTACAGACTGAACAGTTGCTACTCTCAATTATGATTGGTGAGGAATTATTTAATAAAGAAGTCTGAATTAAAACCCACCTGGTAGCGATAGCATTATTATTATTAATTTATTCACGCCCTATGACTCTACATAAGCAGGTCACAGTCGCAAGTTCAGGTAATTTTGCGTGATCAATAAAAGATGGCGGTTTGTCAGATCGGCGAGTTGAGGGACACGGATGATGTACAGTGTTACTTGTCATCATAATGGCTTCTCTGCAGTATTTACACACTTGTTAGGTTGACTGAGGAGATGAAAAGCAGTGTGAAAGTAGCTGTTGCTCGGTGTAGATGCATTTTGAACTTGTAGATTTTATTCCGATTGTATTATATAACTCCGAACAGGTCACTCGCACCAGTGTGCCTAAATATATATTCACACATTTATTCAAAGTACTTTTCAGTCACAAATGCGAGTAAAATGGTCGCACTGTAAAGCCCTGCAGTCACCATAGAGTGGTGCAGGGATGACGTGATTTTGTAATGCCAAAACCCGTAAACGAGTTAGCATTTTAGCGCTCACGCTGCCAGCTTTGCTTCCGATTTCAGAGTGCGCTTGTGCGAGGGGAAATCATGACACTAAGAAGTTGCTAAACGGGACTGCAGACATTGTCTAGGACATTAAACGTCATCATGCCGAACAGGAGAAAACTTTGCAGATAAACTGGTTCAGGTCTGCTGTGCACAGGAGGTTGCACATTTCCTCATGTTTGGGTACTTTTCCCCCTGTGAGTAAGTTCCAAAACTGTCCATGAGCCCTGGACTTCAGCTGAATGTCAGTCTGTAGTTTCAAAATCTCATCCTCAGATAGCCATTACCACCTGCTTTGGGCTGCATTCCCAAGCAACTGTACTCCGGGAAGCCCGTGGGGCGGGGCCTCCATCGAAGGACTCAGGCCCCCGGCCCGCGTCAGGCGATGCGGACTTCCGTATGCCACATTTCACCACGCCCGCAAGGGACAGGGGATTCGGCGCTGGGCTCTTCCCTCTTTGCTCGCCGCTACTGAGGGAATCCTGGTTAGTTTCATCCTCAGATCGCCTTCCCTGCACTTGGCAGTTAATCCATTTGCGCTGCCAACCATTGTGGGCAGACCGTCCGTGGTGACTGATATTAATGTGCACACTGGGTCTGAAAAATGTTAACTCTGTGATTTCGCTTGCTAGTCTTTAGCGCTGGCGTGTTTGATCGCACACGCGTGGTGAGAGAAAAGACGAGATCTCGGACTAGCTGTCCTGTACATCAACGCTAATCTCTATATTTCTTTTTTTGAATGGCGATCTACCCGTACTTCCTTCCGAACGACGTATTGTGCACCCCTGGCCTAGGCTATAAGAAGATTGCCAAGACCCTGACACTGAGGTGGGCAAGACCATACAGCGGTTTAACAGGACAGGTCTCGCCATGGTCGACCAAAGAAGTTGAGTGCATGTGTTCAGCATCATATCCAGGCGTTGCCTTTGGGAAATAGACGTGAGTTCTGGCAGCATTGCTGCCGGGGTTGAACGGGTGGGGGATCAGCCTGTCAGTGCTCAGACCATACACCGTCTGGCGTATGGCTGTCGTCAGAGCACATGTATGCGCGTGTAGTTTATATAATTCTATTTAAGGATTATAATGATCTCAGTCCCAGCGAGTAAAGTTTTTTTTTTTTTTTTTTTACGGTCCCGACTTCAGTTTTGCAGTATGCCTGACCGTGTTAACGGGTAATTAAGCAAAAATAAATAAATCCCGAATAAACACAGCTATAGCCGACTCGAAACCAGCCTCTGCTACTTTTTCTGCTGTAATGACGCATGTACAAGAAATGCCTTAGGTTTCTGGCCACACCCCCTTCTTTTTCCTCCTCAAATACTACCATCGATCGCCGATAATTAGGGGTACGATTGGATGATGGCATATTGCACATAATCTCACAAGCCTAATGGGTACAAAAATCTCTTGTTTAAAAATGTTTTATATCCTTGAATATTTTGACATTAGAAAGCATGATCGGCTGTTGCTGTGGCTGTGGCTCAGTAAGTAGAGCGGGTTATCCACTAATCGTAGGGTTGGTGGTTCGAATCCCGGCCCGGGTGATCCCATGCCGAAGTGTCCTTGGGCAAGACACTGAACCCTAAGTTGCCCCCGATGGCAAGCTAGCACCTTGCATGCAGCTCTGCTACCATTGGTGTGTGAGTGTGCTCTCATTTGTAAGTCGCTTTGGATAAAAGCGTCTGCTAAATGAATAAATGTAAATGATCAAATCTGCTTCCAGAGTTTGTAATTGCTATTTAATGTTGATACCATCGGTGCTGCTGATTTGTCCATCGCTGGTGCAGGTTTACTTGTTTCTTATTCCCTGGAGGAGTACATGTAGAAGTTTCAATGCAGAAAAATGAACCATATCCATAGTTCAGCATATGTACTTGTGGATTTTGCTCTGTTGCATGAAGTCGGGTTAATCCATAGGATTAACCCGACTTCATGTTCTGAACATCACTCTTCTGTTTAACGTATGGAGAAGTGTTGTTCCAACAGAACTTTATGCCCTTCTGTCAAATTGTACCCAGATGTGTCCTGTGTCATTGTGAGCAGTCAGTTAGTCACTAATCGTGCACCTGGGAGAGCTGTGTTGCAATTTACAAGGAACTTGTCTTGGCAGGGCAGCTTTGAAGACTAAAAGGATCAAGTTAAAGATAAAGCATCAGAATTCTTCATGTTTATTGTTTATTACTACATGCACAAATTATTTTCTCCTCCTTTTTCTCTCTGTAGCAACTGATTAAGCAGTGGAGCACAGGAGAGGAGACCGTGCGAGTGCTGGCCTTTCTGGCCATCAACAAGATCTGCCGTCACAAACAAGACTTGTTCCTGAACACTGTCCTTAAGGTAATCCAGCACTACATCCAAACCTTCAACACTGGAGCAACAACCCTCAAACATACGATGAAGCATGCAAATTGTTCATTTCTCTTATGGACTGAGTCTATGGGTGATGAACCAAACCACAAGTCACAATCACAAATAATTTTTCACTTCGACTGACCCATCACGCTCCCTTTAGAATTTCGCTACTGGCCAATTAGTGTTTTGTTTTCAAGCATGCTTTGAAATCGGGTAAAGTTTGCAGAAGTTCACGGCTTCACGTGCAGCGTTACATAACCATATTAAAGTATAGTTATTCAGCTTGACTGAACAAACAAAATGGCAAAGCAGCAAGAGGAAGGTGAGAGGCATACATTCCTATAAAGGCGCCATCCTCTATTGTTTGGAAGTATTTAGAAGTCACTAGCAATAACCCTGCAGAATTTAATTAAGGATTTTCATGTAATTGTTTCACAAAAAAAGGGAAAGTTTAAATAGGTCAGTCTAGACTTAAATGTGTCGGAGATTGATGACCTCACTGGCAGAATTACAGCTTACTGAATCTACAAACAAACCCCATTCAGACACAGTGATGTCACCATGGGATAACACATTTGTTCCAGCGTTTTAGAATCTGTAGGTTTTAAATAAGGCTGTTTGAATGACCAATGCTTTATTTCTACTGTAATGGAGCATCCATTTAATATAGAGTTCTCCTAAAACTTTAAATAACTGATTTGTAGCTTGAAGTATATAAAAAGCAAATGTAAACGGTATAGACCAGATAAGGAACCTATCATAGAGTATTTCTAACGGGTGTCACACTTCTGGTGTGCTGCACGGCTGTTTTTTTGTTTGTTTAAATGAAAATAATGGCCTTACGTAGAGCAGTGTCCTCATAGAAACAATGGGGACGGAGACTTGGGACTTTGGACCAGCTGTATTAAAATGACCTAGTTGAGTGGAACAGTCAATAAACTGCATATTTATGTTTATTCGGATTTACCAGTTTGTCACATTTATTGCACAAACACTGCAGATTTAAGTTCACGGCATATAGAAAGCAGAAGTGTTGTGTTTTAAATGCAACTTTTTGCAGATTTTATTTTTCACTTCGAAGCACAAAAAAAGGACATCAAACAAATGAAATGGGACACATGGGCTTGAGGTTTACAGAACTCTCGTGGATTGAAGTACTGGTAAGAACTAAGGAGTATCAGCTGCTGGTAATGAATATCCAAATACGCTGTTAATTGGTCATGGTAATGATTGACTCAAAATTCATCATCCGTTGTAACGGCCTGTGAAAACGGTTTAAAAAGAATTTGGTTGAGAATTCAGACACAAGGTATGGCAGACTGAGGAGATTATGTTCTTGAATGAGTTCTTTACTTCAGCTGTAAAGAAGCTGTTGCTGTTGTAGCCCGTCCACCTCAAGGTTTGTTCTGTGATGCGTTTATGCTCACCATGGTTGTGAAGAATGGTTCTACGAGTTACCTTATCCTTCCTGCCAGCTCGAACCAGACTGGCCATTCTCCTATGACGAGACGTTTTTTCTCCTTCAGATGTGTTTCTGAAGCTCGCTGGATGCTTTACTTTTCAGACCAGGTGCTTAAAAAGCATAACTTGTCTAAAATTGCATAAAAGTCATTAGTAAATAATGGCATAAACAGTAGTTTAATAACACAAGCCTATCCTGTTAGGGTTTCCTGTCAGACATCACTACAACCTTGATACATGGTACAACATCCATAAATAAGTTAGGGCGGCTGTGGCTCAGTCGGTAGCGCGGGTTGTCCACTAATCCACTAATCGTAGGGTTGGTGGTTCGAATCCCGGCCCGGGTGATCCCATGCCGAAGTGTCCTTGGGCAAGACACTGAACCCTAAGTTGCCCCCGATGGCAAGCTAGCACCTTGCATGCAGCTCTGCTACCATTGGTGTGTGAGTGTGCACTTGTAAGTCGCTTTGGATAAAAGCGTCTGCTAAATGAATAAATGTAAATGTAAATCAGTTAGATAACAGTCGTCCATTTAGCAGTTATGAATGAATACAGATTGTCAAAAATAAATATAGTCCGCTGATCCATGAGCATAATCCTAATAATTGGCAAATGTACTATGCATTTCTAATACACAAAACATTATATCCTGTGGCCCTTCACAGGCATACAAAAGGCTTGTGTTCGTATGAAGCTTTTTCCTGTCACTATGGTGATTTAAGTTTTAACCAGTGAATGTGTTTGCAACAGCACACTTCCATAACACCACTCGTGCATTTTCACTGTTAATGAAATGCTTCGGTAAAATCAGTTACTATTCACAAATGTATTATAAATCTAGCTAATGTTTTACCTTATTGGCATGCACATTAGATGAGTGCACTGGCATGCCACAGAACGCTCTTTTGCTTCTCGTGTGAGCCAAAATCCATTGCTTTGTTTAGAATACTGAGCAAGAAAACAGCAGGTTTACATATGCATGTCCAATTTAAAAAAGAAATGTCTTCTTTATTGGGTTTTCTTATTCTTACAAACGTACAAGAATGTAGAACAAACATGCGCTCAATCACCCAGAACACAAAAATGCAATCTAAAGTTAGATGAATCAATGGAAATGAGAACAGTACGTACATGGATTGAAGAATAATAATGAATACAATGAAACATTTGAAAAAACTTCTTACAAGTTTTGCACGTTTCAAAAGTCAATAAATTTCATTCAATCCGAGTAGTAGATATCTGTCCTCTCATGTAAACTGCACGAAAGTCTCTCATATGCTGCCACATGACCTAAATCTTAGAGCCACTCATAAATTGATGGTTTTCCAGGAGCCTTCCAGCCTCATGCAATACAGAAACCTCCAAAACCGATTATCGGTCAAGCCGAATTTTGTTTAAGTTGCTCAAAAGATAACACGTCACCCACATGAAGGTCTTCTAAAGTGTTCACGTTTTTATGCGCCTATTCCTTCCATAACGCAGGGGATTCACATATTAATAAACTCGGATTGGCCCAGATGGCAGACGAAGGGCTTAAAAAAGGATTAACCCCCATGATACGAGAGGCTTTCTTCCAGACTGTTTGGAGATGGGAAATAATGGGAGGATTACGCACTGGTAGGGGTAACATTATCAGCAGGGTAACCAACGGTATGGACGGGCAAACCGTTTTTTTTTTTCTGTAGGTAGACATGGGGGAGTTCGCTCAGGGCATCCATTACCCGGCGGCTATGGCTCAGTCGGTAGAGCGGGTTGTCCACTAATCCACTAATCGTGGGGTTGGCGGTTCGAATCCCGGCCCGGGTGATCCCATGCCGAAGTGTCCTTGGGCAAGAACCCTAAGTTGCCCCCGATGGCAAGCTAGCACCTTGCATGCAGCTCTGCTACCATTGGTGTGTGAGTGTGTCTCATTTGTAAGTCGCTTGTAAATGTAAAAATGATATTTCTGTAAAGCTGCTTTGAGACAATGTACCATTGTAAAAAGGGCTATACAAATTGATTAATTATAATTATTATAATTACCCCAGATGCCTCAAACTAAAAGCACAGTGATACAGAGACAGCTTGGGAATGCCTCATCCCTCTCTCTCAAAGTTTCCCAAAGTTACATACGAGGGTTCCTGTCGCTCCAGAGTAATTGCTTACAAATCCTGTGAAATCTACTGAAATATTTAGAATGAACATTTATTATTTTTTTTTTTTGCCCAAAATTGTCAGGAATATCACCTTTTTTTAATAAATGTAATCTCTTTGCAGCAAATGTACATCGCTTACGTCCAGAACTGCAAGTTCACCTCCCCCAACGCGCTGCCTTTAATAAACTTCATGCAGCGCACTCTGGCTGAGATGTACTCTCTAGACACACAAGTCTCTTACCAGCATTGCTTCATCTATATCCGCCAACTCGCCATCCACCTGCGCAATGCCATGAACATGAAGAAGAAGGTAATTAGCCTCAGCAACAAATAAGGACTCGTATAAATGATTTGAACACCGTTTCTGATCCTTCAGTATTTTGAAGTATGCTCAGGTACAGTTGTTGAAATCCATGTGTTTGTAATTGTGTGTGTGTGTGTGTGTAGGAGACATACCAGTCTGTGTATAACTGGCAGTACGTGCACTGCTTGCATCTGTGGTGTCGAGTGCTAAGCATAATCTACCCTAGTGAGGTGCTCGAGCCCCTAATCTACCCCCTGTGCCAGGTCATCGTCGGCTGCATCAAGTAAGGGGGCTGTACCAGATTTATTCATTATTCCGTGCACTCGTTACACTGGTTTCCTATACTGCAGTGGACACAGGACTCCCTGAAACTGGGCAGTTGAAGACCGGAAGATCATCACCTCGTCTTTTTCCCGTCTGTACGCTCTCTGTAATCCTGTGCCCACTGTAGCCTCAGATTCTGGTTCTTGGCGGACGGATTCGAAACCAGATTCGTCTTCTGTTGTTGTAGCCCATATACCTCAAGTTTCTGGATGTTCTGTGATGCTTTTCTGCTCACCGTTGTTGTAAAGAGTGGTTACAAACGCGTAATCTGTTTTGAAATTGCATAAAGGTAATTAGTAAATAATGGCATATACAGTAGTTTAATAACGCGAGTCTATCCTATTAGGTTTTCCTGTCAGAGATCACTACAACCTTGATATATGGTACAACATCCATAAATTGGTTCGATAACAGTCGTCCACTTAGCAGTTATGAATAAAATTGTCATCAACTGATCCATGAGCATAATCATATAATTGGAGAATATAATAGTAAATAATAGCGTACAGGTTTATAGGCTTATAGGAATCAGACATCAGTACAGCATCTGCAAATTAGGTAGCTGACAGTTAGTATGGATGAGTTCGTCATTTTTACATTTCCTTTCTAAACACACAAAATATATATTTGTGTGCGGCTGTGGCTCAGTCGGTAGAGCGGGTTGTCCACTAATCCACTAATCGTAGGGTCGGTGGTTCGAATCCCGGCCCGGGTGATCCCATGCCGAAGTGTCCTTGGGCAAGAACCCTAAGTTGCCCCCGATGGCAAGCTAGCACCTTGCATGCAGCTCTGCTACCATTGGTGTGTGAGTGTGTCTCATTTGTAAGTCGCTTTGGATAAAAGCGTCTGCTAAATGAATAAATTATTATTATAAATTAATTAGTATACATTTGTCATCATCAGTGCAAATTTAGGTTTAAGTTATATTTGAAGTATTAAAAAGTAGCATTAAGAAGTAGCACCACCTGTTATTTTTAAAATATACACGCATACAGGTGTACAAGTTTACATGTGTCTTGCAGAATCTGCCAAATGTTATTCTTCTTAAAAAGAGGAATCATTTTAAAACTTCAGTTTTATTTAGTTCTACCCTGAATAAACTATTTCACATACCAGTTTGTTCAAAAGTTTACACCCCCTTCATGTATTGTGATGCCTTCTTGAGCATCAGCGCATGACCTCATGTAATAGTAATAATACCTTTTGGGTTAAAAAAAAAAAGTGCAATGCAACTTTACAACAATCTCAGTTAAATCTGAATTCTTTAGTAATAGTAATGTTGACAATCACCACCAGGGGTCAGTGTTGTCTGTTATATATTTTAGGAGGTGCTGACAACTGGTTTGCCCAATGATCCATTGGTACATAGTCTTGGGTTTGTTTTATTTTACTGGCCTAACATTCTCTGTACTTTCTCTTCATTTGTAAAACTGATGTGAAAAATGGTGGAGGCAATAAGATTGCAGTTGGGTTGCTGTATTATTGCATCTGAGCTTGTATGAATAGTTATATAATCCTCGTTTATTTAACGTTGCAGCCACTGTTGTTTTTTTGTTTGATTTTTTTGAATAATGGTGTTTGGTGTTTAGGTTGGTGCCCATCTCCCGGTATTACCCGTTGCGGCTGCATTGCGTCAGAGCGCTCATCCTGCTTTCCAGCAGCACCAAGACCTTTGTACCCGTGCTGCCCTTCCTGCTGGAGGTAAGTGTAGGATACGGCTCATTAATTCTTCTTTATTTTAGGTCGATCCGGGCAGGTGTGCAGCCGTTTCACACGTCACTCCCGTGCTGTTCCAGCACACTGCCATGGCTCAGGTTTCACTCTGCTCGATACCAGCGTGTGTGTGGGTTTGCATGGGATGTGTGAACATGTAAACTCCGTGGCTTTTGTCACCATGGTGCTCCTGTGTCCTGCTGGTTTCTAATAAAAGCCCTAAGAACTGAGTGGGATGCTGGAAGCTGTTCCTGTTCCTGAATGCTCACCTGCAGTCCACATTTTTTGTTTTATTAGTTTGTTTTTTTCCCCTCCCACTTTTTAACTGTACAGTACTGGTCAAAGTGTTAGAAAACGACTCAAAAAAGAAAAGTCAGTTTGAAGTATAAGGGGCGTTTGTGTGTTAGAGAGGCCTTTGTACTTTGTATGGAAAGAAGGCCATGTCACACAAGCGCGCGCGCGCACACACACACACACACACACACACAGGCTGAGTGGAAAAGCCGGTTAAACAGTCGACAGCATTCACCGTAGTGAGAGATGAAAGATAGAGAGGACGGAGTGTTTGGTTTGCGCACGAGTGTTTGTCCAAGCGCCTGTGTGCGTTGGATATCTTTGTTATCAGGAGGAGCGGAGGTCACAAACCGTCATGTGCGTGTGTGTGTGTGTGTGTGTGTGTGTATGAAGCTGGCATGGGCCCCTGCGGTGACAGCTGCTGTGAGAATAGAAGCGTGGAGGCGACAGCAGCCGCAACCAGCGGAAGAAAGAGGGCCGAGGGAAGAGGGGGTGGTCATTGCAGGGGGGGGGGAAGTGTGTGTGTGTGTGTGTTAGAGAGAGAGGTCTGTGGTTCATGCACAGCTCTAACCTCGCTCTGCACATCACATCCTCTTTGCCTGAGGCGACCCTCTTTCTGCTCCCTGTGTTTATTTGTGACGCACTGCCTGCACTTCCTGTTTGTGCTCTCTCTGTAAAAAGAGATGTAGGCATTTGCTTTTATTAGAGATGCAGATTGCAGAAGAAGCACCATCTCTGTCCTTCCTCTGTCACTCTCACAGCCTCTCGCAGAGCTCTATTTCTTCTTCTTGAGTACTCACTCACTGTCTAATACTCTCTGCGTCTTTTTTGCATTTTCTTTGCGCCCCCCCCCGTCGTTGTCTTGTATGTGTGTGCGTGCTATCATTCATTCGGTACTTCCTGTTGTATTGGCCTCTGAGCGTATCAGGTTGGGACCATGTGCCACCACTTCCTCTTGTGTCCCGCATGCCGACACCACATCCGATGTTCGTACAGGCCGGCCATCCCTGAGCACGCTCGTGTGCGCACACACACACGCGCGCCACACACACACACCTCTAGCAATAACTGACCTCCCATAGCCCTCTCAACTGTCTGTGTTTTCACACTTGCACGCTTAATGTTTTTAAACAGTAGTCAGATTTACCTTGAAAGTGATTTTATATAACAATCGGTCCCATGCAATGAAGGGGGGAATAAATGATGCATTTATTAGCCAGCCTGCCGTACTAGTAAAACCTTGACTGTGCTGCAAAGTCCTGTGTTTTGGTTGCTCAGAAACTGACTAGGGTCAATGTGATTGCTAACGCAATACATAATGGTATATGGTGATCTATTAAGTGCATATTAGACATTAATGCAAGCAAATGGAAATTAATTATTATTATTATTATTATTATTATTATTATTATGATGCTCCTTTCTGTTTTTGTACGAGTTTCTAATGTAGCACATTGTGTTTGTGACCTCAAAATATGTCAGCGAGTAGCTAAGCAAAGTTTCGAGCTGCGATGTGGTTCTCGCATCGCACTGGATAGCATCTTCACTTTCTGCGAACACGTTTATCCATGAGGTGACTGTCTGTCTGAAGGAAGTAGAAGGCTTATTATATGACCGCGTTGTGCTGAAAGTTACTTTGCTCAGTTTCGTCGCTGTCTCCACACGCAGCCGACGTTTGTCGTTCGAGATGAGCAGCTTGCACTGTAGTCACAACATTGAGTGGAGCGTATTAAGTTTTATAAAGCTCTCGTTTTTGTAAAAGCCACTAACCCAGTTGGGGTTTCAACAACCAGACAGGTCCCTGATGCGTGTTCATGAGAGAGCCACGGTACATTCGTATTGTCGAGAGGGGTCTTCCTCTGTGTTTACAGCAGAGGAAGAGGGACGCTGTACACAAACTGAGTCACATAGAACAAAGATGTCTGCAGATTTCGACATAGAGGAGGACTCGCACACGTCCCCCCTACCCCACCCCACCCCCGCTCTCAACAACAAAAAAAAAAAACCTTGCACATGCGTCGTGGTTCTCTTGCGAATGCTCGTCGGAGATCTATGCAGAAGTGAAGATATTTTGTGAATAAAGACTTCATTTGAGTTTTTTTGTGCACACAAAGCATTCGTATCACTTCATAGAATTGGAGTTAAACCACTGGGGTCATGTGGACTGCTTTTACCATGCCTTTATGAACTTTTTGGAGCTTGAACGTTTTGGTTACTTGTACTGTGAACAGAGGGACAGAAATCTTCACGGTTTCTTTAAAAATGTCTTCATTTGTGTTGCATACATGAACGAAAGTATTACAGGTTTGGAACGACATGAGGGTGAGTAACTGATGGCAGAATTGTCATTTTGGGGTGAACTATCGCTTTAAGGCTGCGTTCTCAGAGACTGTTGCTGATTTTACTTATAAATGAGTCATCCTGTACTGATACTGAGATTCATAATGGCAACAGCTTTTGTCTTGGAAATCAATCAAGTTCATGGGGTTACTTATGTCTCGATGTGGGATTAGGTAATCAGTGACGGCAATTTCCCAGCTTCAGATCTGGCCAGCAGGATTGCCATGCCTTGCAATCATCTTGGTTGGGAGTTTACTGTGGCCTACATCTATCACAATGGTGACGTCTAATGGCTCAGTTCCACCTCAGCTACTATTTCAAATACATGGTTACTTTATTTGCGTTTCTACTGGAGGAATCAAGGCTGGTTATAGTTCCTGATCTATACAGTACTTCCAGGAATCATTTGTGCTCCTGCTTCAGAGCAGGCACTAGAGGAAATAATGGCATGGCGTTTATTGTACTGAACACCGCTGATTAGTCCAACACAAGCTGGAATGACTTAACCATTTCACACCGCATTTTAATAATGATTTGTGGTGTTAAAGATAATGTCCAGTGACTGTAGTTCTCGTTCAGGATATTTCCAGGACCCATATGGAAGCACGCTTTAAAAGACAATTGATCATTTAATAAGATAAGATACGATGAGATAATACTTTATTAATCCCCAGATGGAGAAATAATATAATCTGCCGCTTCCTGTGTTCCTAATAGACTAAACCACAATGCAGCGCTCATTTCCCTGTGGACATTATGCTTTAATTTCCTACTTGGTGAAAAATTGACCGATATATTGCACTCTGCATGAAATGAATTTGCACACATTTTTGTTTCTGGCATGCAGGTGCAGTTGTGTAAATTTTACACACAAGTACTGGCGGCTTAAGGATTTAATGGAATTTACACCCAGGGTCGATTCCCGGTACAAAAAGCTAATGTTCAGAGAGCTGGCTTCTGCTTTCTTGATTGAGTTTCGGAATGGCAGTTAAGGCTGGGAGTGACAGTTGTACAGATTTTCCCATTGAGAAGTGTATAATTATCAGAACTCCAGACTATGGTGTTAAAGTTCTGAAGGTATTCTGTACAAATCATGTTGAGGCTTGGATTGTAGAAAAACTGTGTGTGTGTGTGTGTGTGTATACACAGGGTTAGTACATTTTTTTTAGGCCAAAACTATTTTTATTACACTGTGAACATTTGTTTGTATGAAGGCTGTGAAAATATTTCTGTGTTTAAACTATGGAGACTATCGGTACGTTTACATGGACAACAATAATAACTCTGATTAAGAAACTAGCATGTAAACGGCAATATATTACCTTAATCCGACTAATGTCATACTCGAAGTAAACACAAATCTAATTAAGATGTGTGGAGTATTCCTATTCTAGTCGCATTGTGGAAGGGCAGTACAGACATGTACACACCTTAATCACACGAACACCGTGTGGGGAATTTTCACCACATTTTGTGACAGGACACGTACGCACACAGCAGTGCTCAACCGTTTTACGGCAAACGAGAGCACGGCTGCGTCCGGAATCACGTACTTGCCTACTATATAGTAGGCGAAATGCACGTGCGTGCGTGAGAAATACATGAATCTCGGCTACTCTATAGTAGGTAAGTACGTGGTTTCGGACACAGCCCATGGCTTCATGTACAGTGGTGTGAAAAAGTGTTTGCCCCCTTCCTCATTTCCTGTTCCTTTGCATGTTTGTCACACTTAAGTGTTTCGGAACATCAAACCAATTTAAACAATAGTCAAGGACAACACAAGTAAACACAAAATGCAATTTGTAAATGAAGGTGTTTATTATTAAAGGTGAAAAAAAATCCAAACCATCATGGCCCTGTGTGAAAAAGTGATTGCCCCCCTAAACCTAATAACTGGTTGGGCCACCCTTAGCAGCAACAACTGCAACCAAGCGTTTGTGATAACATGCAATGAGGCTTTTACAGCGTCCTGGAGGAATTTTGGCCCACTCATTTTTGCAGAATTGTCCTAATTCAGTTACATTAGAGGGTTTTCGAGCATGAACGGCCTTTTTAAGGTCATACCACAACATCTCAATAGGATTCAGGTCAGGACTTTGGCTAGGCCACTCCAAAGTCTTCATTTTGTTTTTCTTCAGCCATTCGGTGGTGGACTTGCTGGTGTGTTTAGGATCATTGTCCTGCTGCAGAACCCAAGTTCGTTTCAGCTTGAATACACAAACAGATGGTCGGACATTCTCCTTCAGGATCTCTTGGTAGACAGTTCCTTTTATCACGGCAAGTCTTCCAGGTC
>JAFFST010045556.1:36204-47780 GCA_022414735.1 Noturus placidus
AGATTACCCAAGCTTTAAACATCCCAATGAGCACTGTACAAGTGATAATATTGAAATGGAAGGAGTATCAGACCACTGCAAATCTACCAAGACCCGGCCGTCCCTCTAAACTTTCAGCTCATACAAGGAGAAGACTGATCAGAGATGCAGCCAAGAGGCCCATGATCACTCTGGATGACCTGCAGAGATCTACAGCTGAGGTGGGAGACTCTGTCCATAGGACAACAATCAGTCGTATACTGCACAAATCTGGCCTTTATGGAAGAGTGGCAAGAAGAATTTCTCAAAGATATTCATAAAAACCATTTCTCAAAGATATTCATAAAAAGTGTCGTTTAAAGTTTGCCACAAGCCACCTGGGAGACACACCAAACATGTGGAAGAAGGTGCTCGAACTTTTTGGCAACAATGCTAAACGTTATGTTTGCTGTAAAAGCAACACAGCTCATCACCCTGAACACACCATCCCCACTGTCAAACATGGTGGTGGCAGCATCATGGTTTACGCCTGCTTTTCTTCAGCAGGGACAGGGAAGATGGTTAGAATTGATGGGAAGATGGATGGAGCCAAATACAGGACCATTCTGGAAGAAAACCTGATGGAGTCTGCAAAAGACCTGAGACTGGGACGGAGATTTGTCTTCCAACAAGACAATGATCTAAAACATAAAGCAAAATCTACAATGGAATGGTTCACAAATAAACATATCCAGGTGTTAGAATGGCCAAGTCAAAGTCCAGACCTGAATCCAATCGAGAATCTGTGGAAAGAACTGAAAACTGCTGTTCACAAACGCTCTCCATCCAACCTCACTGAGCTCGAGCTGTTTAGCAAGTAGGAATGGGCAAAAATTTCAGTCTCTCAATGTGCAAATCTGATAGAGACATACCCCAAGCGACTTACAGCTGTGATCGCAGCAAAAGGTGGCGCTACAAAGTATTAACTTAAATGGGCTGAATAATTTTGCTCGCCCAATTTTTCAGTTTTTTATTTGTAGAAAAAGTTTGAAATATCCAATAAATTTGGTTCCACTTCATGATTGTGTCCCACCTGTTGTTGATTCTTCACAAAAAATTACAGTTTTATATCTTTATGTTTGAGGCCTGAAACGTGGCAAAAGGTCGAAGAGTTCAAGGGGGCCGTATACTTTCGCAAGGCACTGTATATATATATACACACATGTGTGTACATATACAGTATATACATCTAAACCAATGAAAGTACTTTAACTTAAATTAATTATGAACGTTTTATACAAAAAGAAATTGTGGACACAATCAAAATTGTGGTTCCTTCCAAGGTAAAGGAACTAAGCAAGATTAAGACTAAGCAAGATTTTGGTTCAGAAGCATTCTAGTGACAGTTCTAGGAAATAAAATCTGTTGTGTGATGGTGTTGTGCAATTAAAAAAATGCAGACAAAGCATTTAACAAATAAGCAGTAGCTGAGTTTAAACAATTGTAGAACAAGTGAAATATTTTCAAAGCCTGAAATCTCAGGATAATTAGCACTCTATACAAGCACAGCCAAGTCCGATGTACGTAAAACAAGGACGATAAAGTAGAGAGGGGATAACTTATGCAATAGTTGTATTTAAATAGTTCAGTTCAGATCAGGACTAACTAAGTATTGCTACCATGAATGTAGGACAGGTAAGACAAATAATTGTGAAACACTACACAAATCAGGGTGGTTGGTTTGAGCTTGATTTTATACATGTAAATAGTGAAAAATTTACATTAAATGCTTTAAAACTTCAGTATTTGTTCCCCTAACAGAATTGCTCCATTCATTCACATGGCAGTTGTGTAGAGCTGTCTTGAGCAATCAAACACACACACCTTCACAAACTCCTAACTAAAAGTAAAATTACAGTGTTATTAACATTATTTTATTGAAAAGCACACTCTGAAGAGTTATGCAAAAAAGTGCATTGCTTAGCATCTTTGCTAGCTGGTAAGGGTGTGCCATCTTGATGTAAAAGTGGCTTTCCATTTCTATTTTGAAATATGTTCCATACATCATTTAAATGCCATTGAAAATATATTCATGCTAAAAGGAAAAAACTTAATACATCAATTAGTGTGCAATCTAAGACATGCTGTGTAGTGTCATACCAATGATCAGTGCGATTTCCATTTGTTTCACAGGCAGCAAGGTCATACTGCATTAAAGTAGGTTTGTGGTTTGAAAAATGACAGCTAGGTATATGTATTTACATATGCAATACCCTCAATATACAATGCATAATAGCAGACAGAATGTCTTACCATATTTGCATAACATATGACATTTTATATGCAGTGGAAATTGTTAGCATGTTGTACAAACATGCTGTTAGCACTGTAGCCTGCAGCTTATTCATTCATTCAGAGATGTTCAGTAAATGCTTCATCCTGGGCGGGACACCATGGATTCCAAGCCTATCCCGGGAACACAGGGTGCACCAAGTCGGGAATACACCCTTGATGGGACAGATGAAAACCTTATACCAGACCTTAATGTTAATTTTTTTTTGGTGCAGTCTGCCTACACCTTGAGCAAACATTTTTCACATATAAAATGAAAGTTTTATGTTTTTTTTTTTTTAATCCACAAGTTATTACTATGCCATAAAACAGAACCTTGAGAGAGCTGCTTAAAGCAGGACCTTGGTCAGAGCTCTAATAAAAGTGAAGCTCATTTGACAATGAACCTTTTGCTTCAAAATGAAAAGTGAGAAATCTAGTAGAGGTAGATGTGGTAGATGTTTTGGTTCTTACAGGGCAAACCACCAGATAATGAACATTATGTAGATGGAGCCAAGCTGGCAAAAAATGAATGAACATTATGTAAATGGAGCCCAGCTGGCAAAAAAAATATATATTTTTCATACATCTGAACAGGGTTGTGATTGTGCTGAACAGGGTTATTGGGTATGGATATGTACAGCTTGTAAACTCACAGAGCAAGCGCTGAAAAAGAGGGATCTCAGCAATTGATGTATATTTTATTCTTATGTTTATTTGCGTAGAATGTACATGCAGAAGCTATGACTTTCACTCTTAACTCAAATACTGAATTCTCTCTGGTTCATGTCCTTATGAAATCCTACAACTTCCAGCCCACATGCATTCACAAGGTCAGCCATGTATGGCAGACAGGTATGATCTCCTACCTACGTGTCTAATTGACCTTGTAAATTTGACTGACTGTTCATACAATCTCTGTACTGACAACCAGCAGAGCATTAAATGGTTTTTTTGGTTCATAAGGAGCAGCAATAATACAATTAAGTCTGCTTTAAAGGTATAAAATGCACAGAGCAAACCTTTTAGTAAATTTCTCTCTGAACAAAACATGAATATGCCGTTAATGAAATCTGAGGAATAATCCATTAACAGTAATTTAGAAGAATGTTTCCAGTCCCAGGCTAATATAAATTATGCATATATGTATGTGGTGGTATTGCTAGACTGATTAACCTTTTATACATGATAGCTATATTATACATAAAGAAAAAAATCATTAAGGCAAATGGAGAGAAAGGGAAACGTGACACTTAGCAGCAGTACAGCTGCAGCAGTGTCACACTGGCCCTTTAATTTGGAGTCTGATGAAAAACCCCATTCTGGGATGTTGTGATCATTCAGTGACACTGGATGTGAATTGCAATTTAATGTGAATACAGTAAGTAATGAATGCTTAGTAAGGGTGAGGTAAAGGAGGGCTATAAGCATGATAGAGAGGGATGGACCAGTGAGAATGTGCACAAAGGTTAAAAGTTAAAAGACTGAATTCAAACCAAATTCAAAGATACAATACTTTGCAATTTCTTAGGTATCCTAATTATGTATATAATTGTATGTATTTTTTAAAGATAGATTTTTATGAATTTTAATTTTATTTCAATCCCCCAACATTTAAAAAAAAATGTTTCCATACACTGTAAACAAAAAAGGTTTTACATCAAACAGATGAAAACATCATCAAGGCTAATAACAGAAGCAAGCTGACTGATGCAGTCTTAAAGGAAAAGCACAGCTCCTTTTAAAGTTTTTCTTATTTTTTTTTTCTAAAAGCAGTCTTTACATTTTCTTCTTTTTATTTGCCAGCACTTGTGATTGAAATTTACTTTGTTTCAGTGTGCTTGATGAAGACACACACACATGCAGTGACAGACATACAATAAACCAGTTCTCTAAGACTCTAAGGCAATTAATCAAAATTCTCTATGAGTCTGAGGAAATTTATCAAATCAATTTAGCATTCAAAAAAGATTCAACCTCAGTTAATGTGATCTTGATGCAAATGGTGGAATGGGCTAGCTGTTACAAGTATCTTGGGCTTGTCATTGATAATAAGATGCATTTCAATAATCATGTTGAAACAGTATGAAAAAAAGGGAAATAACGGTTACACTGTCTTCAGAGGCTCTCTACTTCTAATATCAGTAGGACTCTTATGACCAGGTACTATAAATCTTATATTGAATCTTTCCTTCTCGATATGCTGTTCATATAGTAATCTAAATGTTAAACCTCGAAACTCATCGAAATGGCATTGTCAATCAAGGTAGTAAGATTATTGGCATTAAGCAGACCGTGTTATCAAATAGCTCTGAATGGTTTGTCTTACAGAAAGTTAGAGCGATTCTTGCAGATTGTACTCATCCACTGATCCATGAATTTTAAATGCTTCCTTCTGGTTTCTATTATAGTATGCTTAAACTTAAAATCAATCGGTATGGACATTCTTTTGACTGCTTTTAAATTTGTAAGATGTCAGAATGTTGTGTTTGCTGTTTGTGTTTTGTTTGTGTCTTTTATATGATATGGTTACAGATTTTATGCTTCACCAAAATTTGCCCTTTGGGCTTATAATAACCATTGAACTTGAACTTAGTTTAGTTCTGTAAGATTTCTCCGCATAAAAGAGTACCAGCTTTTTATGTTTAATATGAAAGAAAATACTGTTTTCTGTTGATATACTGTAATCAACCAAATAATTTATTCATATATAAACCAAATGTCTTGAGAATGAAATTTCATATAGAATCATGATGTTAATTTCAAATGTTACTGTGTAGTCCTATTAAGAGTGATTTCAATTTTAAAATGAAAGACACAGTATAATATCCAATTTATAATGTATAATTATGTACTCTCTGGAGTCAGCCTTGGGGTAATCATTAGGGGTCAAGAACAAATGGTCCAATCCTTATAGATGATAATGGTTTTACTTAAACATAAAGAGAAATAAAGAAAAGATCAAATGTACCTTTTACTCCCAAGCAACTCAAGCCTCAGGCTCTCCAACCACGTTCCTCTCCAACTCAAGAGCCAGAGAGCCTGTTTTTATGGGGGCTGTTGCCTCTCCATTAACAAGCCGTACTTGGCTCCCTATCAAGAAGGAGGGATAATTGGATTGTAGGAGGTGTGACAACAGATCTGTCTCTCTATTGCGCACAACATTTCTGTAGTTTGTATGCACTAAAAGCCAGCATGGAATCCCGAATACAGAGATGGAGGTATTCCTGAATCAAAGACATCTTATTCAAAGCACTAGTTGTGTTAAACAGTACTTTGACCCCCTGGTACTGGAATTGGGCACGCAGGTAAATCATTCCTGGTTCATGCAGTACATGTGATCTAACAGGCACAGAAATGACGACAGATTTTGAGTTGGTAGTCTGCCTGTAGCTTGTTATGAGTTGCATGGTAACATGAACAATATGTGATCATGTGTAAATAAATGAATCCTGTGTAAAAGAAAAAAAATAATAAATTGGGTGAAAACATGAACATAAATTATTTGAACATGGAATATAAATGAATTGTTTGTAAAAACAACAACAAAAAAAACCCCAAAAGGTTACATGTGAAAAGAAAATAATATTCTGAAAAAACACACTCGAAGATAAATTAATCATATGTGGAAAAAAAAATCAACAGGAAAAAAAATAATTCATTAAAAAAAAAAAGAAACATGATTCACATAATGAATCATGCCTATCCCTCCATTTCCTGTACCACTTATCCTACACCGGGTCACTGGGGAGCCTGTAGTCTATCCCAGGGGACTCTGGGCACAAGGCGGGGCACAAGGCGGGGCACATTCACATGCACACTACGGCCAATTTAGAGATACCATGTCTGCCAATCCTAGAATGCTTGTCTTTGTTCTGGTTAAGGAAAGTGGAGTACTTGGAGGAAACCAAAGAAGAACAGGGAGAACATGAAAGCCTTGTGCACACAAGACGGAGGTGGGAATCAAACCTCCAACCATGAAGGTGTGAGGCAAATGTGCTAACCACTAAGGTACCACTACCCCCCTCACCAGAGAAGGGACAGCAACTGATGCAATCTGACTGCAATGTGAGTACAGAATTGATTTTCTCCACTCAGGTTCAATTTAAATGAAACCTAAGTCACTGACTATGGTGTTCCCTTTGCAGAGGCTTATTCAGCCATAAATACCAAAACAAATGATACAAGACCCCTTACCTGGATTTAACGAGACAGGCTTTGTACAATACTTTGCTCTAATTACAGGTAACTGATTGCAGAATGATTTTAAATATTAGGAGGAAGTAAAGATCTAATCTTCTAGCAGAATTTGATAATGCCTTAGCACAGCAATTACACGAGATAGGTTTCATAACAAGCATAATCTTTTCTACAAAGAGCACTTTTTTGAGTTCTGCTGTAAAATAAGAAAACTTAAAGGCACATGTTTCTTGATGCAAATAGCAGAATTACACTTTGTTGAAGCATCAAAGCTATAATTTGACGAATTTTATGAGCTACAAGTCAATTATATGGCTAACATTTCAATATCATCATGATTATATTGAAGAGCAAACATGTTGAGGTGCTGGAAAACTACTTTTTCTCCAAGTTTTCTAACCTGCTGTAAGATTGTCATTTTTAACTGTAGGGTTAAAACTAAGATCTTTTTGAAAGATGATATTTTTAACAGAAGTTGAATCACATGATGTCATGTACTTTGTATTTTTTATATATTTGTATCCATCCTGTTTCATCCATGCACATTAGTTACCACAAGCATGTGCTCTATGATGTCTGGTGCCCCATCCAGAAAAATCATATCCTGTATGACCAAAGGTTTTTGGACAGCTGACCATAAAATTCAATATATGTTTTTTTGTAAATCGCAATCAAGATTTAGTCCCCACTTTGCTGTTATAATAACATCCACTCTTCACTTTTCTTCTAAGTGTCACGTATTCGTGACAGCGGAGAATGAGGCTGGATGCAAACACAGTGAGAACTGTTTTTATTAAAAGAGAGGCAGGCAGTTTAATCCAAGATGTAATCTCAACAGAGGTAATCCATAAACAGGCGAGGGTCAGGCGATCATGAGGACAGTGCTAGGTTAGGCTAAAACAGGGCTAGGCTGAATTCTAGGTCGAGGTCACGAGCAGAGTGGGTCGGTACACAAAAACAGGATATGGGAAACCTAAACTACGATGCAAACTGGTAGCGGAGGAACCAGTTTTAAACACCACTAACATAGACGAAACAAAACCCGAGACTTAACATGAACATGACATGAACCTGGACAAGGCTATGAAGGTTATCTAAATACACTCGTAGACAGATACACAGACAATATTCCGCCCCGAGCGCTCGCAGTTGCGTGGTATAAATACACGCTGTATCATTGTGTTGGATTGTTAACAGCTGCGAGCAATTGGGACACGTGACAGCTAAAACACACGCTAAACCAGGGAGGAGAAATAAACAGAGTGCACATGTTTGAGTGTCAACAATGTCAATGCGTTCGGAATGACGTGACAGCTGGCTTGGAGAAGACCAGGGTGCACACGTGCCTGCGCCATGCGCTCCGCTTCAAGGGGGTAATCGTGACAGTAAGGGTTTCCACTACATTTTGGAGCATGGCTGTAGGGATCTGTCCAGTCAATTACAAGAGAATTAGTGAGGTCAGGTACAGATGTCTGGCGAGGAGGCCTGCGGTGCAGTCAGCATTCCAGTTCAAGCCAAATGGTGTTCAGTGGGGTTGAGGTCAGGGCTCTGTGCATGTTACTCATATTTTTCCACTTCAACCTTTACAACTCATGTCTTTATGGAGCTTGCTTTGTGCACAGGAGCATTATCATGTTGGAACAGGTAGGAGTGAAGTTAATCTGTAATGGTTCATCATAGAAAGACATCCCAAACAATTGTGTGCAAATGTCCACAAGGTTTTGGCCAAATAGTGTAAGCTCTTTGTATGTGACTATGCATGTAATATTTATTGGGTGGAAAACTGAAATTGCATTTCAACATGCTATGCCCTGAAATGCCATTCACTATTATGACCCATTTTTATTTTGAAATTGTTGTCACACAAACTTGGCACAGGATACAAGTGCAGGTACAGTGAGAATTTATTAGGAACCCTGACAAATACAAAAACAAAAGGCAATAATTAGCGTGAATAAACAGTCCAGGGTTGAGCGATCAGCAAACAGAGATTCTGAGGTAAAAACAATAATCAGAAACAAGGGACACATGAAATGCACCAGTGTTGGGGAAGGCACAGCTTGTATGTGATGTCATTGACTTGTTTTAGTAACTTGAAGGGACCAGTGTATCATGGACTTAGAAAATGCGGAGCTTGCAGTATTTCTAGCTTGGCCCTTTCTCACAGAGTTGAGGCTAGCTATTACTCTGAGTTTTTTCCATGAAGCCGGGCCCCACCCTGGAGGAAAACTGGGGACCCCGGTCACTCACAATATCTTCAGGAATGCCAAAGTACTAGAATACATAGGTGAACATTAGTTCTGCAGTGGTAAAGGCTGAGGGTAGGCTGGGAAGGGGGATGAAGCACAGTGACTTGGAGAACCGATCCATGACTACTAGGATGGTGGTGTTTCCAGAAGAGTTAGGTAGGTCTGTGATAAATTCTAATGCAATGTGTGATCAGGGTCGCTGGAGTGTGGGCAACAGCATATGTTTGCCTGCTGGCAGGGTTCTGGAAACTTTGTCCTGGGCACAGGTGTTGCATGAGGTCAACACTTGGTGGATATCATACGGGGCCACCAGTACTTGCCCCTCATCAGGTCGTAGTTGTGTTGGACCCCTGGGTGCCCCGTGCCTGTAGAGGTGTGAGCCCACGTGATTAGATGGGTCTGTCCTGAGCTTGGGACAAAGAGCCAGAACCTGGTCCAACTGCCACTGGCCATGGTGAAGGCTGCTTTCAGCTGAGACATGGCTTGTGCTGCATCAGGATTCCATTTCAGGCTTGTGGGACTTCCTTGTAGGAAGGACATGAGGGGGAGAGCAATGGAGCTGAAGCCACAAATGAAGCACCAATAGAAATTGGCAAAACCAAAGAAACGTTGTAACTCCTTGAAAAAGGAAGGAGTGGGCCATTGTGCCACTGCTGCTACCTTGGTCTCATCCATAGACACCCCTTCGGGACTGATAATGTATCCCAGAAATGAGATGGTGTGCTGGTGGAACTCACACTTCTCCCCCTTGAGGTAGAGCTGGAGGTCCAGAAGCCTTTTCAGAACTTGATGTACGTGGTCAACATGGGTCTCGGAGGTAGGAGAGTATATGAGAATGCCATCAGTGTATGCAATCATGAACTATCCCAGCATGTCTCTCAGCACATCATTTATGAGACACTGGAAGACTCAGGGGGCGTTAGAGAGCAGTGACAAGATACTCATTGTGGCCGGTAGCGGTACTGAACACGGTACTCATTCCCTTCCTGTATCTTCACCAGGTTGCATGCACTACAAAGATCCAACTTATTTGATGAAGTGTTTGGCGTTTATTAGCTGTTCCAGAGCTGCGGGAACTAGTGGAAGGGGATATGGGTACTTGACTGAACACTGGTTGAGGCCCAATAGTCAATACGTGGTCTGAGGCCTCCGCCTTATTGGACGCAAAGAAAAAGCTTGCTGCTGCAGGTGACCCGCAGTGGAGTGGAGTTCAGGGTGGGAAAATGAGTCCGAGTTGCAGTTTAACCTAACATAAATATTAGCACTCTTGGAATGTCGCTCGACCACTCAAATTAGTTTACCAGAACTAACTGTTGTACATGTTTAATAAAGTTTTAGAGAGCTTCTACTTTAAAGAGTGTTGTTGTACTCTGCACATCATTTTCAGAGAAAATTATAGCACTCCCTCACTGTCACCTGGTTGTCAAAATAAATTATTGTCAGTCTTCCTGTGTCACCTATTTCCACATCATTATAAGAATCCATTGCTAGGGTGTGGATTATGATGAATAATTCAACCAAATCTAGTGTAGAAAAGTATTCAATACACTCATCTGTTTTCACTGCTTTACACAGTATATGTATATGAGCACAGACTGAGAGTCTTGGGACAGTACTGCTAGACAGGGACTGCATTAAAGCATTAATAGGCTTAGTGTTTTCATTTGGTGTAAATTGTTGCTTAGGTTGCACAATGTAATAATTAACTATGTAAATATCCCTGCGAGAAGGCAGAAGCAACAAAAGGTGAACAAATTTTGTGGTTTTCTATAGGAGAACTTTATTTGTCAGGTACACACTCACCTACACACACAATAAATAACCTACAAACCTGACACACAACCGTTATTTAACATTAACAGTTTTCAGAAGTCCCTCAAACTATCACATCACAAGCCTCTCCTTCATGAAATTATATTGGTAATGCAATATATGGCATAAGAATCCTTGGCTGGTATTGATTTAAGATTATTCACAACTTCTTCAAACCTTGCATCACTCTTTGATACTGACCTCACTTCAAAGAATTCATTCAGGTAGAGAGTTTGCATCCCTGAGGTCCCTTGGCTGCCTCATTTAGGAAATATTTAAGAACGCATGAGTAAAAAAGCCCTTCTATGCTTATATACTGTAGAGAGCACTTGAAAGTGAAATTGAATACAAGCCCCTCTGACAGTGCAGCAATATATAGATCTTTCACAACCATCAGACTTTGACATGCCATCCCCCAGCACCTTTCCTTCTCCCTTTTTTAGGACTCATGGCAAAGCTTACTTTATCTCCCAAGATTTTTAACTTACTTAATATACAATGCATCCGGAAAGTATTCACAGTGCTTCACTTTTTCCATATTTTATGTTACAACCTTATTCCAAAATGGATTAAATTAATTATTTTCCTAAAAATTCTACAAACAATACCCAATAATGACAACATGAATTAAGTTTGTTTGAAATCTTTGAAAATTTATTAAAAATAAAAAAAATACAAAAAAGCACATGTACATACAGTGGTGTGAAAAAGTGTTTGCCCCCTTCCTCATTTCCTGTTCCTTTGCATGTTTGTCACACTTAAGTGTTTCGGAACACCAAATCAATTTAAACAATAGTCAAGGACAACACAAGTAAACACAAAATGCAATTTGTAAATGAAGGTGTTTATTATTAAAGGTGAAAAAAAATCCAAACCATCATGGCCCTGTGTGAAAAAGTGATTGCCCCCTAAACCTAATAACTTGTTGGGCCACCCTTAGCAGCAACAACTGCAACCAAGCATTTGCAATAACGTGCAATGAGGCTTTTACAGCATCACGCAGGAATTTTGGCCCACTCATCTTTG